>VOQJ01006819.1:19936-32928 GCA_015052665.1 Apistogramma diplotaenia
GGGGGGGAAGAGAAGAAAAACCCCCCCCTTCAAAGGAGAAGAGACCCCCGGGGCCCGCGGGGGGGGGGGGGGGGGGGGGGGCAGCCATCTGCTGTGACTAGCTGGAGCTGAGGAGAAGAACAGCACCTAAGAACATTCAGGAGGGTCAACTTGGCAATTACATGCAATCTTTTTGTGACAATGCAGCAATTAACTGTGATAAATCAGCAAATTTGTTGCCATCTACATACGCAGAAATACACATTTCCTTTCTACATTCAGAGTCAGATGTGATGGCAGTCACATGGACTCCAACAGCAACTGCAACGATGCAGGCTGGGGTCTTCCACACCAGGCAAGACCCCAGGCGCAGGCTGTGCAGCGATGTCCCTGAGATACTCCAGCACATAACAGCATAGTGCAAGATGCTAGCAGGCAGGACATACACGGACGGCCATAACCAAGTGGCTGGCATAATATACAGGAACATGGCCTAAAGTCTCAAGGTCGAAATGAAATTCACTGCGAAGCGTGGTTCAAAATGACCAAGCTAAGATCCTGTGGAACTTCCATATACAGACGGAAAACCTGGTGAAGGCTAACCAACCGGACTTAGTAATGGTAGACAAACAAAGGAAGAAGGCTGTAGCGATAGATGTAGCAATGCCAAGTTAGAGAGGATGTAAAAGGTGAAGGTGACAGTGGTGTCTTTGGTCAATGTACCACTTGGGCCAGTGGTGAGATCTCTGAGCGCAGTCCTGGGAACAGCACAGGGCCCTCAGACTGAAACCTCAGATGGTTAATTTGTAACTATTGTAACAAAGTAGCAAACTTTGATGTTTGTAACATCACTGGGATGTAAAACCTGAATGTGTAGAATCATCACATCAGAGTGAAAACAGCTTCAAAACTCTGCACCAGTTTAAGGTTTTAAATAGTTTTCTGCCTTCAAAGTTACATCTACCACCATCTTCATCTGAAGGTTTGGTCTCCCTTATTTCTCAGCTACAGCTGACTGTGCATGAACCTAAATATAAAAGCTGTCAATGCACAAATAGTCCAACATAAAAATAAAAAGCACAACATCGTTTGCAGTGCAATAAATTTAGCTTCTATTGTGTTGTTGTAGTGTAGTGCAGGAGGACACGCAAAGGGTTGGTTTGATAGGAGAGGATGCAACAGATGGAGGCAGATGTTGTGCTGTGCTGACCCCTAAAAAGAAGAGGAAGTCGTTTTGGTGTGAGACAGCTAGAAGCATGGCTAACCTCACCAGCATGAAAACCAGATTAGAAAAGTTTGAAATAATTATAAACAGCAAGTCGCCCACCCATCCATCTATTTTTGTAGACACTTGAGGGCTGCGGGGGGGTCGGAGCTTATCCTTACTGTCACAGCTCATGATGGAGGGTGAATGTTTGGTCACAGGACCAATGCAAAGAGACAATGATTCATGCTCACATTCACACCACTGGTGAGGCAGTGGTTAACTAATTAAAGAATATGTGTGCAAGATTCACTATGCTGATTTTTTTGGTAAAATTTTAGGAAAATCTGTAAATAGTCTGAGCCCACTTTCAGATGGAGCCTGAAAATTAGCCTGACCCACGTTAATTGGAAAATGCCCTGCTGAAATAAACAGTAATTAGTCTTGAAGACTTGTTCCGACCTCTCAGTTGAGGCACAGCGTGTCACATTCAGCCGGCACCACACCTACAGAGCTAAAAATGCAACAAGGTTGTGGCATGTCACTTTAACCCCTCCCAGCTTAGCAAACCCACGCAGCTACGTTACCCAAGGCTTCGGCAACACCCTTTGAACCACAAGTTTCATTTCTTGCTTCCAGAAACACTTGTGTCACTTCCTGTCAGCTATGACATAGTGGTGCATGATGTGTTTCAAGTGCGGTGTGAAAACGTTGAGGGAAATGCAGCTAACCTGCACCTGCACAAGCTTTCAGGGGGCGTGAATAAAATAAATAATTATCTGCAACACACAGCTCGGTCGGGACCTCTGTAGATAAAATGAGAGTGCTTTTTAAAGCTGCAGCAATTTATATTTGGTGGCACAGAAGACAGTGGGAGGTTGCATAGATGTAAAAACAGGTGTAGAACAGATGTGGTGTCAGTGACAAAATATACTGACTGAGTCAGAACATGCAAGGAAAAAGGGTCTGTCACAGAGGTGGGTTGCAGAGTGGCTTACACATGTGCAGAGCAGCTTACCTCCATGAGATTTGCAAACTGGTGTAGAAGAGTATGAGCAGATGTGAGCTCAGATCAGCTGACCTGTGGTTCAGCGTGACTTTGTGGTCTAACACAGTATTTTCTACTGCATGTCGAATCACAAATATCATCTTCGTCAACAGCAGCTGTGTGACTGTCTTTTTGTTGTTGTTGTTAGGTTTGAGAAAGGCCGCATCTACACCTACATCGGAGAAGTGGTTGTCTCCGTGAACCCGTACAGGCAGATGGACATTTACGGCAAAGAGACCATCGATGCGTACCGAGGCCGGGAGCTGTATGAAAACCCTCCTCACCTGTACGCAGTGTCTGACGCTGCCTACAAGGCCATGAAGAGACGCGCCAAAGACACCTGCATCGTCATATCAGGTCAGTCAACCTCCCTGCTGTTTATGCCTGTTCAGTGCTTTCCAATACTTTCCATAACGTCATAGCAGGTCGTGTCTGACTGGTGGGACGGACATTAAAAACCTTTTGGGACAGTCTGATGAGGATTCAATCATTTTAACAGCCTTAAAGCTACTTAAGTGGAAATTACAAGCAACATTTAATCACTTAGGAATGATTGTGCTTGTCTTTGTTTTTGTTTTGAAAATGTGGGAATAAAACATTTAAACTGATTTTTAACAAGCTTAGAAAATCACCAGGGAAACCAGTTTGGGATGATTTGAGCTTTGTGATGTGGAGCATTTTCCTGCTTGATTCAGCCATCAGATGATGGGAACACCGTACAATTCACAAAAACAGCTCAAGGAGCTTTGTACTGTAAGGTAAAGACCCTACAGTATTGGTAAAACCCAAACAATCAAGCAACCCCTAATTAGCATGCACTCTGTGACAGTGGGGAGAAAAACTCCCTTTTAAGAAGAAGAAACCTGCGGCAGAACCAGGCTCAGGGAGGGGCAGCATCTGCTCTGTGGGGGAGGAAAGAGAACCAATGGACTTGTGCAACAGCGATACTCAGATAGGTTGTGGCATGATGCTAAATGATGCTAGTTGGTACAGTACTAACCCCCCCCCACACACACACAAACACACTATTACATCACCATGAGCCTGAACCACTGATACAAGTCAGGATGTACTCATGCTTTCAGCCCATGTGGCACCAACAACCACACCAGCTCCAAAGTTACACAATCACCTTTCTTCCCCATTCTGATGCTTAACCAGTTACTCCCGAGGCCTCTACGGCTTTCTGCCATGTGATTGGCTGATAAGAAATGCCTCCGTGAGCAGCTGAGCAGGTGAATGTTCTCCTAAAATATTTGATCTGTGCTTTTACGATTTTGCTATTGTAAGAGTCACTTCATAAATTTCTAGGCTCGCTATACTTTTTTCTTTTTTTTTAAGAAAATTGATTTTCACAGAATTCTCCTGTTAGCATCTAAACATGAAAGTTAAAGTTTGCTTAGCTGGTCTCCTAGCGTAGCAGCTAGCTCACTGTTTTTTGTGTATATTTTACAGTGTATTTTTGAGTTATTTAGATTTATCTTTGCACTAACATAGAAACATTACATTTATTATTATTCATTCAACACTTAATATTTTAATATGGCAACATTAAAGCAAATGAAGCATGCTAACAATGCAATGTTAGCCTGCATGATGCTAAACTCAAAGTTAGCTGCTGGGTTGGTAAACGCATGGATATTATACTTTTAACTCGCTACAGTAACAGTAAACATATTTTCTAACATTATGTCTTACTTAAAATCTGGATTTTTCTGGTATCGCTAAAAGTCCACAGACTTGAGATACAGTAGCAATGCAATAAGTGAATGTAACAATTACTGTTACACAGATATGAGGTTAAAGAGGGGTTTGAAAGTGTGGTTTGACACTTCTGTGAGGCCCTGACACACCGTCACACACAGACCAGCATCAGCCTGCTGCTGGGTGTCTCTAGAGCTGCGCTTTCTGCAGTTTCATTACTCACCTGGGTATTTTTGGACATTAAATTTAGGTTTATTATTTGGTTACTTCGTCAGGTGGTCAGGTTAGATTTGAAAAAATTATTTTGAGATTCTTATTTTTATGTAGTTTTTACCTCATTGAGAAATTAGTCTTGTCTTCACGTGAGCTTTATGTTTATTCTACATACATAAGCTGCTTAGTTACAGATTTTTTTGGCTGTTTCCCAACTTTTAGCATGAATAAAGTAAACCTTATTCTAACTGTCATCTTCAGGGTGAGACACAACAGACTCTACTTTACGTTATCAGAAAATATGATCTTCTGTAAGCGCACAGTGATTATTCCTGTCTCGACATGATGGTTGTGAAACCTTTTTGTGTGGCAGGTGAAAGTGGAGCTGGAAAAACAGAAGCCAGTAAATACATAATGCAGTACATTGCAGCAATCACAAACCCAAGCCAGAGGGCGGAGGTCGAGAGGTGAGCCGGCCACTTTGATTTCAGTTTGATGTTTCCATAAATAACCCGACTGACTCCGTTTCGCCTCCCTCGTGGCTGTTTCATCGGTTACCACAACGCCATCGATCAGCGTGAAGAATGTGCTGCTGAAGTCCAACTGCGTGCTGGAGGCCTTCGGGAATGCCAAGACGAATCGCAACGACAACTCCAGCCGCTTCGGCAAATACATGGACATCAACTTCAACTTCAACGGCGATCCCACCGGAGGACACATCAACAACTACCTGCTGGAAAAGGTGAGATGATAGAGGTGTTTCAGCCGCAGAGGGAGGGCCTTCACAGCGAGCACCAAAAAGTTCTCCTCATTTAGCTTTTAAATTACATCTTTGCCACTGAATATGAATGTTTCATGAGGTGATAACAAAGAGGTGTGAGGGAACATCCATGAATAGATGTGTCTGTGAAGCCTCTGTGCTGCCGCCGCTGCGTGTTAATGAATTGCTCACCTGGGGGTACTTGATGCTGCTGTATTTATCCGCTCTGCTAAAGAATCGTCTGACACTCAGGACCCGTTTGAATGATGGTGCCGTGATTTATTCTCCGAGGGCAGAAATAACCGCACTGTCTCGGAGCTGCAGACAAATGTAATTGTGAACGAGTGCTGCAAATACAGCTGGTGGAGATTTTGACTCATACAGAACTCGGTGGTCTGGTCTTGTTTGCATGATGGTTTTACTAGAGATTGAAGTTGTCTAAAACTGTGACCAGCCTTGAAAATGCACAGACAGGGATTTTCCTGCATAAAGAGGCAGAGAAACACCAGCAGCACTGTGATAAAATGAATGCTTTCACATTACTTCTGTGTGTTTTTGCATGTGTTCTATGTAATAAACTGCTTCCTTTGAGGAGTGGGCCTAACACTGGTTACAGCAGCTGCACTTCACTTCAGAAAGTAACTCCTGGTCATCACAGAATAAATGTGTAAGCGTGTCTTAGTGGGCTTTTTTTATTTGCTACCATAATCTGTTTTCCTGTTCAAGTCCAGGGTGGTGCAGCAGCAGGGGGGCGAGAGGAACTTCCACTCCTTCTACCAGGTAAACCGCAGTGTGCACTTCTGCTGTTAAACAACACATGAGGGGAGTAAAAATATCTCCCTGCTGCATTCACAGCTGCTGCGTGGAGGCTCTGATGAAATGCTGGAGTCCTTTCACCTGCAGAACGATCCTGCTGTTTACGTGTACACCAAAGAGGGCGCCGAAGCTGCTGTGAGTGTATTCACACAGTAAGTTGAAATAAGTCTAAATTAATGTGCCTTTGAGAAGCAACACTTTGTTTTCTCTCTTTCCAGACTTCCAACAACGATCGCTCGAGCCACAAAGCGGTGATGAACGCCCTGGAAGTTATTGGCTTCTCTAAACAGGAGATCACCTCAGTTTATCAGATCCTCGCCGCCATTCTGCTCTTGGTAAGTCACGGCTCAGACGTCCCTCCCTGAAATGAAATGAATGTGAAATACATATTAGTTAATGAACTTTCAACATCCAGGGGAACGTAATGGTTTGTTTTTCAGGGCAACATGAAGTTTGAGAGCGATGGCGAGAGCGTTAATATTGTGGGACACGAAGCTGTGAACCACATCTCAGAACTGACGGCCACAGACCCGGACAGCGTCTGCAAGAGCCTCCTGTACCGCACGGTGGCCACCGGGGGCGGCGAGGTCATCGAAAAGGGCCACTCGGAGCAGGACGCCTGCTTTGGACGGGACGCTTTTGCCAAGGTGCCGGAAACAGGCCCAGAATAGCTCATCAGGATGAGCTTCAGAGTTTATGAAGATTAATCATGTTACAGCTCCTGAGGATGAAGATGTTTCATGTTAACATCCTGCTGCGACACGCTTTACTTTTATCTCATTTTCACACTCGTCACATTGCTTTGATCTCCGCCTTCCCTGCTGCAGGCTCTCTATGAGAGGCTCTTCGGCTGGATCGTCAGCCGCATCAACAGCATCATAGAAGTGAAAGACTACGACCCGGTGCTGCACGGCAAGAACACCGTCATCGGGGTGCTGGATATCTACGGCTTTGAGATCTTTGACAACAACAGGTGTGTGTCACAACACTGTTTTGACATCTGCACTTCTTTCTTGTGAATGTTAGTCATTTATGACATTGTTGCTCAAGTGTTTGTTCCTCTGTTGTCGGCCAGCTTCGAGCAGTTCTGCATTAATTACTGCAACGAGAAGCTGCAGCAGCTTTTCATCGAGCTGATTCTCAGACAGGAACAAGACGAATACCAGAGGGAGGGCATCACCTGGCAACACGTGAGGACAACACAAACACAAACACAAGAGCTGCCGTATTGTTTCCTGTCATCAGTAGAACGTTGAGTTTGACAAAGAGGCTCTGAAGCAGCTTTTTTCAGTCAGGGGATGAACTTGATACCAAAGCCCAGTATGAATTATTTTAGTGTGACCCATGCAAAACTAAACATAAACTCCTACATAGTGAAATGTGATGATGAATGTAGGTGTATGTAAAGGTCAGGGTGGGAGATGTGTTGCTTTCCTGCAACATCAACTTAAGGGGGTTTCCATCCCATCTCAAATTCATGTTTGATTATACCTTTAGAGAAAAAATATAGATATGTGACCCAGGCAGCATTTCTGCTCCCCACCCTCAGACCAGCCCCTCACTGAACATGTGAGGGGCTGGTCTGAGGGTGACACTGAGGATACTGCACATGTCAACAAGAAGCAAATGAGCTCAATGACTTAAAACGAATTCTTCATCTGCAGCGGCTTCAATTTTTAATACCCAGAAGCTGCATCAGCTTTCATAATGATGATCTAAACGCTTAGATCCTGAATAATGAAATATTTAAATATTTATGCAAACCAAAATCAGAAACTCTTTCAGCGCTAGATTCAAAGTTATAGTTTCATGTGAGATTAAAGTGGTTACTATAGGACACCTGGTTACTTATGTTACCCTCTAATTTAACGTGCTTTCTTATATGAATAAACAGTTTATTTTGCTCCTGTTGGTAGTTGCTTCAGTCACCTCAGAGCTGACAGAAGTTTACCTCGGCGAGCTTTGCACTGCCGCCTGTTGTTACCACGAGTCGTTGGACTTCCTGTGGTCTCTGCTCTTCTTGTGTGAACTCTCGTTAATTCTCACGATTTGGGTCATTTGGGTGTCAGATACACAACAGAGTGTGTTTTTATGGGCTGCAAAACCATGGAACTGACCAAAACCACGTAGCCTCAGTATGTGGACACAGCTGCACTGACAGCAACAAGCACGGCCACTTCAGCCACAAAGTAACCAGTCCCTTCTTTAAGCTAACAGTCCTGCTTTTATGTGCAGATTGATTACTTCAACAACCAGATCATTGTTGACCTGGTGGAACAGCCCCACAAGGGCATCATCTCCATTTTGGACGAGGCTTGCCTAACTGTTGGAAAAGTCACTGACACGGTCTGCTTGGATAGCATGGACACCAAACTGGCCCAGCACCCCCACTACACCTCCCGCAAGGTGAGAACAGCGACTGCATCTCTTCTCCTCATGTGATCTAACATTTGCACCGGATTAAATAACTTAAAGGCTGCCCACAGAGCCCGTCCTCTGCCAAGGTCCTTATTTAGCAAATTTATGAGGAATTTGCTGCTTCCAGCTATTTGCTTTAATGCTAATATTTGCTTTGTGCAGGTTAGAAACACCTGAGTGAAAGACTCTGTATATGAAAATCTAAAATAAATTCAGTTTGCAGCAGGCTGGACTGCAAAACTGTAAAAATAAATCCAGTAAAGCCGGAGAAGCAGTTTACTGGGAAAAGGTTTCTTCACAGTATCTGAAAATCAATAAGCTGTAATCTTCTGGCAGTTGGACACAGGCAAAGGACTAAATTTACATGAATATGAGTTTAAATATGGAACTGTTTTTATTATTGTGTGTTTTATAAACTCTGCATCTGCACCTGTGTCACATTTTCTTAGCACAATATAATAAAGGAGGGCTGGTCATGACTTTTGCACAGTACTGTACAAATGTATATGTTTGATTTAAATATAGAGGAGAAAACAAATCATTAGCTAAAAACACAGGTGCAGTTTCGAGGGTTGGCCAGTAGAGAGCAGAGTTTATCCAATATTTCCTTTCAGATCTAAGATGACAGATGCTTCATGAAGAGCAGGACCTCCAGAGCTCCTCTTACAGTTGAATCTGTACACACACACACACACACACACACACGCAGTCTGTAACTGAGTGTTTCTCTTATTTCCAGCTCTGCCCCTCTGACAAAACCATGGACTTCCAGAAACACTTCCGCATTCGCCACTATGCCGGAGACGTCACGTGAGTCGCTACATTTTGCTCTCTTTGTTGCCATGTTTTTCAGCCCAAGGCCCCTCTGTGGAGACGAAAACATGACAGGCTGTGGCACAGAGTTCACAAGTGTAAGCCATATAATCATATTATAAGAGGTCAGCTCAGGCATTGGGATCACTTGGGCTCCACTGGCCCACAGTGGCAGCTTCACTGAGCTGAATCTGTGCCGACCTGCAAAGATGTGGTTACTTTTCACCATATCCCAGGAATGAGTAATTATAGAAACTGACTAACTCACAACAGATTACAGTAGGGTTCATATGTCATATACATATAAGCTACACAGGCAGAGAGAGGACATCAACACACCTGATTACAGAGGCTCCCTGCTGATAACAACAGGATTGGCGGTTATGAATGTACAAAACCTTCCAGACCTCTAACATTAATCCATCCATCCATCCATCCATCCACTTATTCTAGTCAGTCATGCTGCCCACTCTAAAAATGTCTCATTTTAAATGTACAAAATAAGCTTCCCGGGATGCTCGGTCATTCAGAGTAGAGCTGATGCTCCTCCACTTCAAAAGGAGCCAGTTGAGACGGTTCAGGATAAGATTGGAAGGCTTCCCGAACGCTTCCTAGGTGAGATGTTTCGGACATGTTGGGAGAAGGCCTCGGGTCAGGCCTAGGACACCTGGGAATAATGTTTCTATCTGGCTTTGAATTCATCGCTGTTCCCCCGGCCTGGAACAGGGAGGTCTGGGTATCTATGTATCCCCTGCAGCCCCCCGCTGTAACAAATGCAAAGATTGATGAAACTAATAAAAACTAGACTAAAACTAAACACCTCTAAGCATAAAAACGAAACCGAAATAAGCTACTCTGGAAACTTACTGAATTAAATATAAAAATGAAAAAGTTAAACAACCTTGGCAGCAACTTGTAAAAGTGTACTTTACTGGAGTCCAACAGGAAGCTGAGCTGAGCTGCTAGAACACAATTCGCAGGACAGATTATATCATAAATCACATGCATGGCTGTAAAACTGATATATACATATTGGGCTTTTAGATTTAACCTGCTCTGAAACCAGAATTTATTTTTCAGTGATGCTAATGGTTCTTTGGTTTATGACCCACAAACTAAAGATGAAACACTTTCCTCAGCTTCCTTTTCCATCAGTGCTGCATTTCCTTATCGGGAATTAAACCCTGCCGTGGCCAGATGAGGCGTCTGGCCAGCAGTCACCCGCCGTGGCTTTGGATCCCCACGGCTCACGTGTACTGCCCTCAATCTAGAGGGGGGAGGACATTAATATGTCAAGGGAACACGCAAGTGGGAGAGGATGAGGAGAGATGGAGCCAAGTGATGAGACAATTTTGTCTCTGTGCGATAGAGCAACAGTGATCACGGAGTGCTGAAGGAGCTTTATTGAGGTTCTCTGACTCTGGGAGATCCAGGCTAACAGGAGCAGTTTTATGCATCTCTGAAGCCTGGATCACTCTCACCCACACCTCATGTATTTTCCTGAAGCAGATAAAGGAAAAGGTTGATGAGTGTGAGTAACTGTCTGCCTCGACCAATCACAAACTAGTGAGAATGCCCTTCACAAATAACCAGGTCCAAAAGTCTCCCTACTCCTGAAATGATTTGGATGTGATGTGGCATTTTTCCCCTCATCAGTTTGACAGTTGGTCAATATCAGACTTTGCCAAGAACCCCTTTCCACCACTCCCTGCTGCTCCCCACTGATCGTCACTGCCACCCCTGGGGTGTGGGTGCCTGTGGGTCCTGGGGTGCACCAGACATGACAGGCGCAACAAAACAGACTTTACCAAGAACTGTGTGAAAGTGACTTCCTGTGATTTTCCTCACAAAGAACCATCTAACAACACGCTAATTGTTTGTCTGGTGAGGCTGCTTCCTTTCAAAGCTCCATCAGCTACATGTAGCTCTCGGCGTCCAACAGTTCATTGATTTGATTGGATGGAATTCGACAGGTAGACGGTGATAAACAGATGTTTCATCCAAATACCTGGTAAATATTCTTTTGGAAGAGCACCTGACCTTAAACGCTCTCCCAGATGTTTGCAACAAACCATCTGGCACATTGGGTCAGAGATGGACTGCTGTGATGATGTAACAAAGTAGCACAAAGGAAATAAGTTCACAGGTGTTCTTGAAGCAAAAATATATTTTCCTGTTAGGAACCAGACATGAAATGGTTCGTGTAGCTCGTCGTCGTTGTAAATTTGGGATTCTCTGAGAACCGTGTCTCTGCTAGCGAGTTAGCAGCTAGCTTGCGCCCTGTTGCCTGCAGCCAGGTCCCTCTCAATGTAGCAGTTTTGCCAAGCCTCTGTAACCAAATATCTTGCACAGATATTCAGATAAATTTTGCTGACCGGAGCTCTGTGCTGCCAGAAAAACAGATGCACTCATAATCAAGCACAATATCTGCGTTTTTATGGTTAAAACACTGAATATTACATTTATTTGATCGTTCGGTCATGAGCGTCTTCGATGAAGCACTTCCTCAGGGCCTGAAAATGCAGTTGCATCCCACTCTTGCCAGCGCTGACGTGGTGGGCTGGATAAGAGCGCGTGCCGCAGACCTGCAGTGGTGATGACAGATGGACGTCCCTGTCACTGCGTGTCCCCATCATCTAGCCCCTGCTCACCTCAGGGCCATGACGGGGTCTCTCCAGCTGAGCCGTCACCTCTCGTAAATTGCTTCCTGGTGGCACCATCCCCTGTCCCATCCCATCCCGTCTCAGTCTTTCCTTATTCTAGCTAAATATACCCACTTCCTCGCCACCCGCTGACCAAGCCACCTCCATCAGCAGCTTTGACCTACTTCGCTCCCTCCTCCTCCTCCTTTTCCTCTCCCTTTTCTCATCCTGCTTCCTCTCCTCCTCCTCCTCCTCCTTCTGTACTGCAACACTCACCTGACTCTCGTTGCCATCCGCATTTTTAAATCCCTGCAGTATTTTAACCTGCACATGCAGCACTTTGACGACAGATGCAGTTTCACATATTCATACTCCTCTGCTTTATATCTCAGCTCTTTGTCACCTCGCTCTCATATGCGTTCCCTTTCACCTTGTGCCACTAACCCTCTTCCTCGCACCAGCCGTGACCTTCATACTTGAATATACTTTAATCTAAATCATCTCCTCGTCTCTGGGGACCTGCTGCCTTTATTCCCTGTCTGTCCTCTCCTGACTGTCCCGTCCCAGCATCTTTCCTGTCCTTGTAAGTGAGTGTTGTATGTGTCTGGACTCTAAAGGTTGGGTAAACATTTATTTCTTTCACCATTTGAAATCATTTACTTTATCTCACAGGATCATCCTGCTTGGCTTTAAGCATAATTTTATTCCCTTTTCTGAGTCACTTTTAAACTTCTTATAGGAGGAGGCAGACTGGGGGGTTCAGTTCCCATATAACCTGCTCCCAGTCCCACTCTGCATCAATCAATAAGGTGAAAAGGTCAAAGAACACATCGCATGAAGGAGCACTCGCGTTCATTTAAGTAAAATTCAAGTTGGAATCTATATTGTTATGATGCGGTGCAGGGTGTGAGAGCGGCATGCCACAGAGGGTTTGAGAACCACTGGTTTAGTATGAGGCGGGCTGGCTTAGGAGGCAGAGCAGGTCCTCCACTACTCTGAAGGTCAGTCCCTTTGTGCCCCTTTGTGAGCCACTGAACCCCGAACTGCTCCACTGTGTCATTATTGTGAATGTGTGACTGTGTATTGGAGTTTAAAGCCCTTTGAGTGGATGAGAGTAGAAAAGCAGATCAAATTCTATTTATTTATTGTTACTTTTGACTATCGGGGAGTATTTTTGTTCACTGATTTTAAAGCTCCTTCGCGTCTGGTTACATGTAGCATCCAGAGAAAAGATGCACTTTTTGAATCAGAAATGCATCCACCCTGTGCGTTACATTGTAACACTGTGAATGAGAGGAGAGGTTTATATGAGGCAACGCTTCCACTACAGCAGGCTCGTACCCCGGGGCTGCACGGCTTATGTAACCGTGCCTTACAATGTGCCCGTGACCTCCC
>VOQJ01006823.1:1672-25359 GCA_015052665.1 Apistogramma diplotaenia
CCGGCTGGATGCCCTGCAGGGTTTTTTTCACAAAAACCAAAGCAACCCTGTCTCAACAAAAAAAAAAAAAAAAAAAGTTAATGAAGGAGTCGACAAATGTACCTTAAATTGAACTCATTCTGTCAAACGTGAATATTTAATGCGCGTGCAGAAATGTGCAGTCATCAGTATTTCTCTTCAACAATAGCAGGGAGCTGGAAAACCTCGAGATTAATTTTTGTACCAGCAAAAGGGCAAAGACATAAAAAGTGTCCTCAACTGTCTAAGTGTCCTCTTTTTAATTTTTTACCCAGTTTACCTCCTCACGTCGGTTCTACACTGTGTAACACTGACTAACCGGTGTTCTGGTTCCACGTTTCCCTTAAATACACATTGGATTGGCAGTTTACACAGACTGCAAATAAAACACAGAAAGAGCCACTATGATGTGACCCAACACCTCTGGACTGCAGTTTTAAGCTTCAACATTAACGTTCTTGCCACCAGCATGTTAGTGTTTTTGCAGCCACAAGTTACCATCATTGGATGAGAAGGTGGTGTGCTCATGGACATGCACAGACGCTGAATCGAACGTCAACATCGCCGCCATATTAAACCATTAAGTCAATCTTACTTAACTAAATTCGCCTGACCTAAGTAATCTGATTGCTGTTGGGTGCTTAGCTAGCTTTTTTGATACTATGTAGATTTCCAAAGATAAAAGGGCTCTCAGAGGGAAGCAGGTTCTGGTAGCTGATGAACCTGTTGATGTCAGCTATGCAAGAAAATGTCTTACAGGATAGTTGATGGGAACCTCTCTGCATTTTAAATTACTTTTAGCAGACAAAGCAAAAGAATAAAGAATAAAGTCCCTAACACAGTAAATAAATAAATGTCTATTCTGTGTACTCAGGCTGTAATATATGTGATATTCTTCTAGAAGCTGCTCCACTGGAAACAGACTTGGTGTTGAAGCTGCAGCAAAATACAAAAGTGAAGAAAGAGCACGTGTTTTTCTTCCCATTTTATATGTCTCACATCCAGATGTGGAAAGCTGCGCATCTGCGTGTGCAAACATTTGCCTATAAACCGGCAAAAAGTCAAAATGGCGTGAAAAAGCAGGATAAAACATCAAGGAGTGGCACCATTTGAATTTTAACCTTTAAAGACCTGCCTCAGCACTTCACGACCCTTGACCCTGAATGTTCTCAGCATCCTGTGATGTCGCTCTGGCCCACGCCTGTCCGAGCTCCATATTTATGGGCCATGTCTGATCACAGTATCCACCTGGTCTTTTTCACTTCTCTCTGCTCAAAGGTCAAAATTCTTCTCACAAGAGCCTGTTTATGTGTTTGTGAATGCGTTAAATATTCAACGACTGCATCTGCTAGCATGACTAAGAAAAAACAGCACAAGGTTGCGCGGGATTGTACAGATTCGCAGAAACATTCATAGAAAGCTGCCATGTGTGTCATGTCTCCTGTTTTTGTATTTCAGGAACTGTGACAAGATAAATAATCAGTGACACTGAGATTTCCCCCAATAAGATTAGCACCTTCTCCCCTTTTACCGCCCCACTGTACCACAAACTGACCTTCCACAGCTTTGTTTCTGACCTTGTGTATGATGTGCAGTAATTGAGATTCCCAGCTCACAGTTACCCAATTAAAAATGTCTGTACCTCCTAGAGCCTTGGGCAGGGAGAGAAATAGGAAAGGTGTGATGAAGAGCAAAGTCTAGAGGAAGAGTGCACAGAATGACCAGGAGAAAAAAAATGGAAAAGAGAGAACATCTGGGCTCCAGTTCTCATTAGCACCTCTAATAGTGAATTAATTAGAGTGTGAGTATGAATAATGAAGCTTTGTTTCTTGCTTTTTCCATATTTGGAACCAAATAAGCGACGAGGAAGGTTTCTAATATTACAGCAAAGAAAAGATTTGGATCAGACGCTCACAAGACTCATTTTCTTCCTCACACACACAGCGAGACATCTACAATAATCGTTCCACATATTTGCAGGCTTCTACTGCTTTGGGCTTTCTTTCTGATGACTGTGTGTCTGTGGTTAAGACTGTCGGGACTCCATCTGGCCTCTGACCCAAACCACGATCCAGTCCACTGCTCATTCTTTCCCTCAAACCCAAACCAGGCCTGCATGTCACTGTTGCCATCTATTGGATGCACGAGTTTGTATCTCTGCATATGCAACAGATAATCCTTTATGCTAGCCACAAACTCCCACAGAAAATCGTTTATGCTAGCCACAACTAAATTTGATATTTACAATGTAGCGTAAAGCTGCACACGAGGAGGTTTCATGAGTTCAGGCAAATGAAACCGAAGACTTCTCAGAGATACTCGTACGGGCCAAAACACACTTTAAACTCCACACGGCTACATCATTTATCATGACAATATTCCAGGCAGTAGTATTTTTTTTTTAGTCACACAAATCAACTATGTAATGCAAAAATATGGCAACATATGAGTTTATTTACTTTTCGTGCAGAATAAACTGGAAGGATTTTAAACCGTGTGCATGGAAAACATTTGGTATAGCTGAAATAAATAATGCGCTTTGATCAAATTCTCAGAGGCAGCCAGCCAGATTTCTGTGGATTCTGTTAGCATTCACACCAGAGTAAATCAGCCATAAATCCTATAATCTGCCTCATCCATCACAAGGATGAGGCTGTGTCAGTGGGAGAACCAAAACCTCAGCAAACAGAACATAGATGGTGGTCCATTTGTGGACCTCTTCATATACGGCTTCACCAGATCTCGTGTTTATCCATGAATACTGTAAATATACTGTATCGGTTTTAAATAATGACGTCACATGTGCTTGGAACAATACCGCTGAGCCACTGTTACACAGTGACACACAGCGCGGAGACAACTCGATGCTAAAAACAGAAAAGTGTGATCTTTTATTTATGAGCTGCATACACTCATACCTGCACACGGATCCAGTTTTACAGATTTTGTTTGGAGTTCACGGAGTGGCCAGTGTGCATGATTATGAGAGAGTGTGTAAAAGTGCACGTCACTCCGCCGGTGAGAGGAGCTCTGCCTGCACACTCATAGCCGAGATTTAGTCTCAGGTAGCAAATATTACCTAATGCCATTATTACTTCTATCAGCAAGCTTCCCTCATGCATATCTCTTTATTCTTACTGAGCTGGTAAATGAAACGTTTGCGTGCAGGCTGCAACACACCACGTTCAGCATCCAGGACATGAGTCTGACAAACCCGTAATCATTTTATGAGTTACGTTGAGTTCCCCCCATTTTAGTGGCTATTAGAGATGACACCAGTTTTTCCCCATACAGTCGCTAAGGTGACAAGATAAGGCGACCTGCAGGTGACACTCTGCCACAACAGAAAGGTTACAGTGATTCTATCACCTCACGGGTTTGGTTGCAATACAGATGAATTTTATTGCGGAGACATAAAACTGCATTAGCTCATTTGTTGACCATTTCACACCAATGGCAACAAAGACTGGCGCGTTATCACCAGCTAACCAGCTGTGTATTTGCATATCTAGCAGGCAGGGAGCAACACCTGTGTTTGTTTGGATTGGTACTGCATATGCTAATGAAATATCATGGAATTTGATCATGTCCTGATAAAACTACATTAACACTGGAAGTAGTCTGTAGAGAGCAAATAAAACTAAATTGTAGCCAGTTGTCCATCATTATAATGTCTTATTGTTGTATTTTATATTTTATTGTAACTGCCACGCAGACGCACATCCTCAGTTTTCTTAACCGTTTATCCAGCTTGGTTCACACAGGGGGGGCTGCAGCCTAACTCAGCAGGCACTCGGCTAAAGGGGGCACCGAGGGAGGGAAGTGAAGCACATCTGCTTTAATATAATCAACAATATGTTGAATAGGCGTCAGATTGAAAAGACTGACTGAAGGAGCCGTGATGTTCCATTTTGAAGCTTTGGCTGGTTCTTTCTTAGCGTTTCAAAACCGGATGTGACGAGTGAGAAGCGGAGCTCAGGGTTTGGTGATCTTCTCCATAATTAAAATCATGCTATTGTCCCTATTTGAGATTGCAAATAGCCAAGACCATTGCTGCCATTGGTGCATTCTCTTTCCACCCTCCATAATGCATACGGTGTTGCCCAAACACACACAAAAAAAACAAAAAACACAACACCACCATTGCTGCTGGTCAGAGAGGGGCACAGACAGACGAGCTTATTTCCCATATTCATCGTGTAGAGAATTAACTTTCTTATATCAGCATGACCAGATAACTGATCACTGAGCAGCCCGGTGGGTAAAAAGCCTTAAGGAGAAGTATAAACTGGCATCTGTGCAATCACAGTTTCTCTCATTTAAAATCAAACCAACAGACCAAAATAAAACCACCTCTCCTCTTTTGTCTCTTTTTGAGATGCTGGTGTAGCTGCTCCTCACATGCAGGTTAATTTCTCCTCAAAGATGGCATGCCTGCGCACATTCAAACCTGGGCACGTCTGCTGTGCAAGTGTCGATTATGTGCACAGCTACTGACTTGAAACTATTGATAGATATTAAATTTAATATAAACGGCCCCCTGCTGGCCATTAGAAAGAATGCAGATTTAAAGCACTAGCATTGTGGTTTCTTTGGACAGACCCCCAAAGCCATGTCCATCTTTCATATACAGTCTTTGGGTCAGACCTAATGAATATCAGGAGGTGAGAAATGGTAACAATGAGTGCTGCAAAGACTGACAGTCTGAAAAATGTGTGTTTTATGAACACTGAAGCATGGGGATATTTCAGATTTTACTTTAGGAGACCTCTAAAATAGAATTATGAGGGTGGACGTGAGCATAATACGACCAGTTTAAATAACAACCTGAAAACGCTAAACTAAAATTGCTTCGAATCTAGAAAGTGGAACTGTATTCTAGCCATAACCCAGTGCAACAATACGCACCTGTATTTCCCCGCGGATGTTAACTGACTGAAACTGCATAACTGCATATTAAGGTGCATGAGTGTGCATCTCTCTCTGGATACATACTCTAGTTAGAAGTTGTTTCTAGCTTTAAGAAAAAGCACTTATATTCACATTTCACTTGCAACTTTGAGTCTCAGTACAAGTTTCTGCACTAAAATCCAAGCATTACTCCCAGTTTACCCTTCGCTAAAGCTCAGCTTTGAGGAAACTGCAACAGAGGTTTGGTAAGAAGGTGTGCGACTGAGACTACTAATGCACTTTGCAGGCTTTCCAGTTGTATTGTCAAGCGGCTAAATATAACACCAAACTCAACACTTCCAGTGTCATTGCCATCGAAAACTGTTAATATAAATTTTCATGCCAACTCGAGACCATCTCGGTCTCCTTGGGAAGGCAAGTGACCTCCTCTAGGCTCACTTAGTGCCTTTTCCATCCCATTCCAGTCATTTAATCTTGGAACTGTATCAAGATAGCGATCTCCCTTTAACCTCCACAGAGGGGACAGACACAAAGGGACATAGCCTGCACTTCATCACTCAGAGTCAAGCAGTGGTGGCATGCCAAACAATCCCATTAGCCAGCAGCCAAAAGCCGGGGACAGCGGCACTGTCCTGAAACAACCGCAGCCCTCGTTTGAACATCCTCTCTCCTCCCAACATCCATGCACTCATGTGTCAGCATATATAATGAAGTTGGAGCTACTCTCAGCTTTTACTCTGAGGAAATAGGCAGCTCTATCACTCTGAGTAGCTTTTTACAACTCAACGCTGATCAATTAATGACTACGAATGAGACCCGGAGAGATATTCATACAGGAATATTAGAGTAATGCTGAGCGAAAGAAGAGCACATGGAACAGGATAATAAACTATGGATTGCAACTCGCAGCAAATTCAAAAGCAGAGAGGCACTTCTGCAGTCACGTACATATTGATACCTCTTAAAGCTGGCAACACATGCCAGGCTTGCTGGCCTCATATAAGTGATTTATTTCACTCTCATAACCAGGTGCCTGTCACAGAGAAATGAGCTGAGACTCAGACAGCAGCCATAGTAATCAAAGTGGCACACAATGTTTAGTGCTTCCCAGCTCTTACGTCACGAGTCCAAAGAGTGGAAAGAAACAGTAAAGCTAAATGCAGGCGAGAAAAGATGCTGGACACTCTTGGAAAAGAAGAAAAGGAAAAGGAAAGAAATCTGATGCAGCAAAGGCGGGAGGAGAGGAGTTACTCACGGCTCCTGTCACCTTTCCACCTCCAGCTTCCCTTGTACTTCCCTGAGCCATCTGCTGTTGCACAGACTCCACTCAACACCTCCACCAGCACCACCAGCAAGAAAAGCGGCAGCTGTCCGGTGGCCATGCGCGTCTCTGAAGCTTGCATCAGGGCTACAGCAAAGAGTCAAGGGCCATGGGGAGTGCTGTCCCACTCTCAGACATATTTCACACAGCTGTCTGGCTCGAGAACACCTCCTCCCCGAGCGTCCCCTGGAGCGTTATCCTCGGGTCACGACAGTGAAGCCCCAGAATGGGTCACACATTCACGAGAGCAAACCCTCCTCCTCCTCTTTTCCTTGGAAAGATCCTTCTGAAGGAAATAGCTTCACAGACTAACTGTAATTCCAGCATTGATAGAAAGTCAAAGTAAGCCTGAATTTTTGGAACTCTGTAATATTGATCTCTCTTTTTCAGTGCCTCATGGAGTTAAGAAGCTCTTTTGCCATCCTGACCAAAGCATAAATCTGAGCTCAGCAGACTCAGGTCCCGTAAACATACACAGCACAGAAAGAAGCAAATGTTTCAAGCCTCCTGCAGAACAGAAGTTCAGCTCACAGAGTGGAACAGTCACACTGATGGTGACAAATCCGCAGCAGCCCACTCCTGTCACCCACACCAGGTAGAGACTGAATGACTGAGTCCGGGAGTGTGTGTAAATGCACGTGTGTCCTCCCCCTCTCTCTTCATCCACCAACCACAGGTCTCAGATCACAAGCGGCAGTGTTGACATATATATAAATATAAAAAAAAGCAATAAACCACAGAGATAGTCACTACTGAGCAGCCTTGACTTTGTCAACAGAGCGTCTGAGAGAGGAGAGAGAGTACATCCACAGAGCAAGTGAGGAGGGAGGGCAATCGAAGGAGAGACAGAGTGACGGTGTGTGTGTGTGTGTGTGTGTGTGTGTGTGGCAATTTCTCAAGTGCAATGGCTCTTGCAATCTTGCATCCATATCCATGATGCTCGTTCATGACTATATTTTCCATGTGAACAGCCACACAGTGTGACTGAGCTCAGCGGCTGGAACATGAAGCAGGATCACAGATGCCGTTCTGCTTTTTCAAAACAAGAAAAGCCGTAGCACCAATATGCAAACAAAGCAGCGAGTGGCCCCGTTTAAACAAGAAAACAGACCAGTCTGACGGGCTGTGTGAGCACATGTGTCAGTATGTCTGTAATTAAAATGAGCACAAAAGTTTGGAGAGGATGTCGGAACAATATCGCTCCTGTGAAACAGATTAAGTGTAATTTTGACCAAAAAAAAAAGTGAGCTTGTTTCTTTGTTAAAGAATACTTTGAATCAAACTGATGAATACCTCAAGTTTAAACAAGTTTAGTCTGGTTTAGGTACACTTAAACAGAACAAATTATATATAATGACTCTCTGTGATACAGTTGTAGCAGGTTGTTTGCTCCTCTGAAGTGTTCATTCATTAAAAAATATCTACATTCTTCCACCAAATCACCATGTTTCTGTACTTAAAGTACAGAGAGCACTCCATATTCTGTTTAAAATATATATAACGAATGACTACACACGCACACACACACACACACTGCAAAGACTATTTTTATAAAACACAAGCTCAGCAAGTCTGAGTTTCGAGTTACATCGCCCGTTTCCTCCAGCTGCCCCGGCTGTCAGGAGGCAGGTGAGTACAGGTTAATGTGGGAAACTGGAGGTGTCAGCAGCACCTCCCCCTCTGCCCACTCGCCACATTTTTTTCACATGCCCTTCGTTATTGTTGTGCGAAATGCCATTACCAAGTATAGAACGCTACTCAAATGAATGAGTATTTAGTGTAAGTGAGGTGTGTCTGAAGATAAAAACACGTGTATGCTGACTTATTTACGAGATACACAAATTATTGTCTTCTTAAATTAAGTCTAGTGACTTGATGTCCTTGCCTAATTGAATAGTGTGGACAATGCCTTACAAAACCATCCCAATCCGTCAGTCGTGTAATCCTGATGTACTGGTCCTTAAGGATCACGCTCCTGGAGATGTAATTAATCACGTTCCATTGGGCACTGATGGAAGTCTGATTAAAACAGCTCTCTAATGATTAGGCCTCTGGAATAATTACCACCGCGGTGACGACAGGCCACTTCAACCCCTCGGGGCGCCAATCTAACACACCCACTACCTGCAAAATGTCACTGCTAATGCCAGCTGCACCGAGGCTTAGACAATGCAGCGCTAATTCTACTCATGACGAATAAGCGGTGTGACAAGTTGCAACAGAGGCAGCATTTACAAACTGTCTGGTAGCCTAACGTGCATAAGTTGCATCTTTATATGCAGCATGAAAAAAAGGTGAAGGGTATTGTGCTAAAGTCTAAAGCAGCAGTTCTCCAGGCTTCCTGAAGGTCTTTCAAAGTTCTTCTTTACATAG
This sequence comes from Apistogramma diplotaenia, assembly GCA_015052665.1. NCBI lineage: Eukaryota > Metazoa > Chordata > Actinopteri > Cichliformes > Cichlidae > Apistogramma > Apistogramma diplotaenia. The sequence continues at coordinate 10,296 of VOQJ01006823.1, forward strand.
TGGAGGCTTTTTCATTCATTTTTCAGTCCAGTCCTTCTACCTGACAATGTGCAGAGGACTAGTTTGTTAAGCCACTTAACACTGACCCAAGAGTCAGTCTATTATGTAGCTACACATAATAGACAACTGTTAGCAGCTGCCTGTTGCAAAAGCTCAGTTTGTTCCCATTTCTGTAGTTGAACCTATAAAAACAGCCATAAAATTGTTGTGTTTTTGTATCAACAAAGTGATTCCTAAAGAGCTATTAGCTATTACATCTTTGCAATGAGTGCAGTGTGTCCCTAAAACAAACTGTGTAAACAGTACAGTGGCAGTCCCAAAAAAAAGCAGATGACCAGAATCTGACAGTCGAAGGCAGGAAGCCAGTCTTTATGACGGGAAACAGCAGGAATAGGCTGAGGTAACAGCAGGAATAGGCTGAGGTAACAGCAGGAATAGGCTGAGGTAACAGCAGGAATAGGCTGAGGTAACAGCAGGAATAGGCTGAGGTAACAGCAGGAATAGGCTGAGGTAACAGCAGGAATACGCTGAGGTAACAGCAGGAATAGGCTGAGGTAACAGGAGGAATAGGCTGAGCTAACAGCAGCGGCGTAACGGCTCACCTGTTAGCCGATAACAACGGTATATAAGCCGTTTGGTGAACCGAAGGATCACACATATTTCAATAATAAACACATCAGTAAATCAGGAATTAAAAAAACAAATATGTATTAATTAAATATTTTATGATATTTTACATTTTTACTCCCAAGTCCTCTCAACTGTAAAATCAGTGTTCACGTCATGAAGCGTCCACAGCTGCAAAACCTTCTTTAAGAAAAAGAAAAGTCCAAAACGAGCCGATGAGCGAGAGAAGATCACTTCTGTCTGATGACAGCGATACTGAGGTGAGCCGAGGAGGACATCCAGGACTTCTCTGTAGGTATCCACTGCTGATTTAGCCGCTGTTAGCTACTGTTAGCCCGGGCTGCTGAAGCGTTCTTGGGGGTGAATCTAATGTGGAGGACGACACTTGGCAAATAAACTCATATCATGTAAGAATGTAATCAAACTGTTTATCAGAGGGAAAGTGTGAGTTTTAGGCCATTCACGTTTAACATTAGCCGGCATGATGTTAGCTTATAACAGGCTGTAGGTCTGATAATCAGCTGGAAATCAGCAACTGTGGCAATATCGGTAATAAATGAGCAGGAGGTGATAATAAGGCGATTTGTAGATACCGATTCATTTGGTTCTCATGAGAATCATCAGAAGAGGATTGTTTGTCAGATTGTTGAGTTGCATTGAGTTTTTGTAGTGAAACAATTACAGCCCTCTCAGGGTTTTTTAACTCAATTTTCATTTGTTTTCTAGTCAGACGTGGCTTTTATGTTCATTCAAAGTTATTTTTGTTATTGTTTGCAAAGAATAAAAAACAGTTTGTTCTAGTCACACAAATCATCATTTGATCCAGAAATAACTTTTCATGTATGCAAATGAAGCAAGTCCTGGAAAGCAAAAGCAAAGAAAATGGATGGATGGAAAGAGTGATGAATGCAAATTAGAAGTTTTTGTTTTAAGTCATTGTCAGTATGTACAGAGGAGGTGGGGACAGAGCTGCAGCAGTGAGTCTGCAGCCAGATGTGGTGGAGGCTCTGCAATGGTTTGAGGCTGCAGCCAGTGGTGTTGGGGATTTCATCAAAAATAATGAACACAGAGTTCAACTGTGCAATATAATTTAGAAAATGTCTGACTGGTGACACGTGGATAGAAGAACACACGGAGGAACGCCATCAGTCAGACTGGCCTGCTCAGAGTCCCAGCCTCAACATCACTTGAAGGACATCCAGAGAAGAGCTTTGAATGTCCTTCAAGAAGCCTCGAGAACGATTCCTGAAGAAACGAGAAGACAGATGCCTAAGAGAGTTCAGGCTGTGTGGACGAATGAAGGTGGTCACAGCAAATATGTGCAAACTCTTATTCCCATGTGTGTCTGCAGATGTTTCAGTCAATCACTGCACCTTCCGTTTTCCTAGCTAAATATAAAGAAGTGAGGGGAGACCCAGGACCACAGTGCTGTACATTCCATCTCCATCCTGGTTAGTAACTGTACCAGAAGGACTAATTTGGTTTGTAGAGATTATGCTGTAAATTCAGTTTAATATCATTTTAATTACAGAGAACAGCAGGATAATGAGAGTATATTAAATATTTATATTATTTAAAGAGAAAAAAAACAAAATAAAAAAGCTAAACGAGCACTTCGGTTCACACAAGGAACCACATTATTATGCAAGGTTGTAGCTATTTTTAGCACACTGTTAGCTCCTGCTGCTGCCAGTAATGATGATAATAATAATGATAATAACAACCTACAGAAATTCAAACTCTGTAAACATCTCCTGTTTTATTTTAATTCTGTCTCACCTTGTTCATCACTGATTTATCTCTCAGGTCCCTTTGTAAGCACCACTTTATGCTTATGAAACGGCACACACACGGTTTTCGTCTTCATATCTTGTTTATACATCCAGCCCCAGATTTCTTAATGCTGTATGGAACCGATCAACCCACTGTTGATCTTTATGCACTGCATCTAGCAAGACACACTTGCTAGATAGACAATTTTCTCACTGGCGGAGGTCAGGTGTCAGACAGCAGGGACAAACCTCTGCCTTATCCTGTCATCCTCCGGTTCTGTCTTCAGGGAGTTTCCGCATGCAAAGCCACAAACATAATGTGTCTCTGAAAGTCCAGGTCCAACATTTCTACGTCCTTCACTTCTTTTGATAAGAACGCTCTCGTCCCTGTTTTCTACCTCAGTCGCAAGGCTGCACTTAAGCTTTGATGGACAATTAAACTGAGAGTTAGTGCATCGACAACCTTAAGACCTCGGTGCTCAGCAACCACACCAGACTCCACCCCACCATAACCTGAGATGAAGAGGAGAAGAGAGGAGCCCCAGAGTAATTTGGCTTCAAGGTTAAACCACTGCAACATGCTCTTTACTGGGAGCCTTGCCAGGAATCTCCAGAGAATTCATTCAGTGCAGCACACTACACTTGAATCACACCTCAGATTAAATAGCTACCCCTGGGACTGGGGGCGCGGTGGGTGAAAACAAGTATTAAATGCTTCATATTACAATCCCATTTCCAAAAGAGTTGCAATAGTCTTTTTAAGATTTTCCTTTTTTAAATTCTCATTTTTAATTTGTTCATAAAACGTCCAGGAAAGTTTGAAACCACCTCACAAACAAACAAAGTGGACAAAGACTCGAGTCAGCGAGTGCAGTTTATCACCTCAACCTTTCCGAGGAAAAGACCATATGAGAAATACTGCTGCACCTCAAGCTCACCTCATGGACACCACATCCTCTGGGTTAAAGAGGAGTGGGCTCCCCCCAGCTAAAAGGTCAGCAACCATGATGGTACGGTGATGCATTGTTGCAGTTTGTGTGTGGGAAATGAAGCATTAATGCTGCTAATATATACATGATTGGAACAAGCATATGCTAACAACCTGTTTCGACCCCAGGGAAGTGTTAGCTCATTCCAGCTACATGTTCTGAGGCATCTATTCATAAACTTGGGATTTAACAATACAAATCTATGAGTTTAATTGAGTTTAAAGAAGCTGACTCTGAGAAAATGTAACTGAACATTATTGGATGGCATGCATCACATGCCCACAGCTCAGTCAGTCGTGAAAATGAGATCAGCATCTTGTGCCTCTCTCCCTTGTGGTGTTTATGATGCTCCCGTTCTGGCTCCTCGTAGCTCTGGCAATGTGATGTGACAGCAGGGTTGATGGGTGGTGCAAAGACGCCCACCAGAGATGCACATGCGAACGACTCGACATTAGCACACAGCTTGGAGCACAGCAAGATACTGATGGGGAGGTGGGCGAGGAAAGCGACTCGCGCTCTCTTTTACCAGCATGTAGCCGCAGCCGTTGTGAAGTGAATGCCTGCAGGGATGATCACAGGGCCAGTTTTGCCTGCTATATTAGTTTGGGCTTTTAGGAGTTAAAAACAAAGAAGAAGAAAATGGAGAACATGGGGAGCAGAAAGTCCAGAGGTTAGAAAAACCAACCTTTGGGCAACTGGAGGCTGGATGCTAGCGTTTAAGGCTTAATTTGAAGGGTGTTTCTCTTCTTTTCATCAATTCTGAAAAGCTGGTCTACGAGCTATAAGCCAAACTAGCATAAAGATAAGCTAGCCTAAAACCTGAGGGCTTATTTAAAGCTTACCTATGACTGTGAGATCAAACTGCTTTTATGTCAACACATAACACCAAGAAATCTTGCCTACTCAGCAGCCAGTTAGCTTAGCACAAAATATGAAAATAGTGAGAAAACGGGCTAACATACAAGAGCTCCTTCATTTCTCTCTCAACCTCAAGAAGAAGAAGAAATCCGTAACTATCCACATTTACAGAGACGGGAGTGTCGACCCGAGGTAAGAGTTACAGCGCAGCGCAGCGACATCTAATCTACAGGTTGTAAATATGGTTCACAGCCTGATGTGCTTTGGGTGTCCCGGTGTGTGTGTGTGCTCTCTGGGAGTAACACTTTACTGCTCTTGGAAACACTTTCGGTATTCCTACAAGCCCTGATGCTTCTAAGTGAGTTATGTCCAACGTGTGTGGAGGATGACAAACGGGACCACACCCAGCATTCCCTGCATGGCCGTGATGATAGCTCCACTCAATCAACACCACTGTCCCACCCACGCCTCCATCTATCAATCTGTCCTCTCCAATACAGATACATGGCCGCCCTCAACAACGCAACTCACCGATCAATGAGAAGTTGAATGGCTGAAGGTTAATGCGTGCAGGGGAACAACACGTGTGATTACTTACAAAGATGCAGAGATTACAAAATGGCGTTAATTTAAAATGTGTTCATTCGTGCTCACTTGTATGCGTCCAGTGTTTCCACAGAATTAATACAGTGCATAGAAATGGATCACAGTGGAAGTGAAAAGAAGAAAAGGAAGCTGTTTTCTCAAACTGCATGTTAACCGAACTGAGCACTGAAGAAAAAGGATGAATGAATACAAAATACTCCTGTTTATGTCAGATGACTTTATGGTACCGAGCGGCTCCACTAACATCTGCCATTTTATAGAGACAAATGTGGTAAATGTCATTTGCCTCCCCTTCCTCCACCCCAGTGTCCTGGTTTCATTTCCTGTAATGGCTGTTGTCAGCAGTCTCACCTTGCAGAGAGATTCCAGCCTGCAGCACTATCGTCCAGATAGCGCAACGCACTGTGATTTACAGCTGCTGTGGCTGCAGGGCCATCTGGACCGTAACCACTCCTGAACACTCAGCATTAGGCCCTGCATCGCTCTCTCCCCCCTTAATGCTCTCTCTGTACTCGCTGCGTGTTTTCGGTATAAATCTTCTTGAAATAAATCTTTCCTTGCATAAATACATATTCACGGCTCTTTCTAAATCCAAATGCAAACTTCCATCCACGATCCTTTTCTCTCTCACACACACACACACACACTTACATCTGCTGCATACAGACACATTCGTGCTTGCTTCCTCTAGTGTCACTGGGTTCTGATGCATATATTATTTATTGCTACAGTTAAAACTAATAGAACCACAAGAATAGCATGCAAAACTTTATATAATTAGCACAATGACCCAAAGTATCCAGTCTAATCTGTCTTTGTCTCTGCACTGATGTTCACAGGAGCAGGTTCACAATCACAGCAAGGGTAATGTGCTATTGCTTACAAAACATTAACAGGTGTCTCAATTGTATTTAATATTATCTAATTGAAACACACAAACACACACTATCAATGCAGAAGCTGCACTTAAGCCGTGCAGGCTTTCCCCCCAAGTACATAATCACAAAACCCACAGTGTAAATGTGCACCATTCATGATTATGGGGGTGTCATAAATGTGTACCTGCATCTTTTAATACCCCGGTCCTCTGATTCAGTGTGTCTCAAAAGGGCTTCTGCAGCGGTGTGCGCTCGCTGAGCTGTGTGATGAGACCCAGCTGAAACATCTGGTGTCAGAGCATTAAGAGCAAAGACGTACCAACTTCAAAATAGCTGCATTTGTAAGGCAGGGGCAGCCGAGGGCTGCTACTGCAATGCCCCTATTGTCCAGGAGGAGGCAGTGTTGGGTTTGATATCAATATCAGGCTGAGCCACCGCAGAAAGCGATTCCACCCCGGGGGAGATGAGGGACACCTGAGGAAAATCAGGGTTTTAAGTGTTGATGTGACACCTACAGTAGCAGCCAAGTCCTGAATTAGACCCTTTTAGATAAGATCTGCTATTCAGCCACCCTCAATCTACATGATCACTTACACCACAGATTGATTGGAATAAATAATTTACAGATAATCTAGGAGTAGTTAACCCTGTATACATCCTTAGAGTTTCAAAGATGAGCACTTTTTTGTACTGCTCAGGCAGTAGTTTATTCAATGAGAGTGACATTTATCTAGTTCACAAAGGAAATTAGATCAACACAAATTATAGATGTTCTTTTCTGTGGGCCACATAATGTACCTGATAGCATAAGTGAGCATGAGTAAATTCTTCGTCACTTACAGAGCTTGATTATTTTCGGTCCTTTGTGGGTTTTAATTTCATTCCCGACTAAAAATCCTAAAGCTGTTTTAATTTGTAAATTTAATTTTAGTACCTGCTGCGGCGTGAAGCAGAAGATTAATGGGAAGGATAGAAAAATGCATCCTCTGGCCAGGAGGTGGCACTCTAAACTAAGCTACACCTTTAACCAGGCCCCGAGGCCCTCTGAATGGATTTGTTCATGCTGAGGAGATTTTTCTTATCTCATCCAGCACTTTTTGTGGCCCCAAACCCACAGTGAGACTTTAATTCTGACAAAAAAGGAAATGTTGTGTGCGACAGACAGATCGATCATTTACTTCCAGAGGTGACAAAAGTACAGACATTCTGTCCTTAAGAATAAGCACAGATACTTGTTAAAAATACCAAAGTTCTTATCTCGAGTGAAAGTGAAACAGCAACAAAATGCACTCAAAGTAAGAAAGTAAAAGTAGCTCTTCAGAGAATATTTCTCGTGCTAATTTTAATGACGGCACTCAGCTTGAACACTGATATAAAGAAAAGCTCTGTTTGAGTCATCAGCTAAACCAGCCATTCCCAAAGTGGCTGGTTTGGGAATGTTAATTCACTTTTTATATAAATACGATATAAATGCATTTATATAACTATGCATATATGTAAGTAACTTCAAACTGAATTTCTCTTATTCCTGTGCCCCTGTACATAACTTAAGGACCAAACATGTCACTCTGACCCACTGTAACCCCCTGACTACAGCACTTTAAATGATACATAAATTATATGGTTTTGCCTCTTTCATCCATTTGTATGCAATGAGGCCCAGGGATGGATAAGCCAATACGATGGTCCCTTACGATGGTTCAAGCAAAGAACAGATACCTGAAAATTCTGCAGAGTATTTGTACTTTACTTCCCACCTTTGTTCATTTCCAGGTTCGATTGCTGTGCTTCACGTGACATTTCCTCCTCTTCCAAAAGAGGGCAGTAGAGTCTCATATTGTGAGCCTGGCCGAGCCACTGCTTTAAGCTCTGATTGTTCATGCTATAGTTTCCTTCAGCCCGTGCTCCTCATGCTGTTTCATTGGGACTAATTAAAGTGTCCTTCATCAAAAGCAAAATGTTAATGATTTGCTCCCAAATTGGTACTAAAATGGCTGCACTGGGTAAGTGTTCACTAATTGTTCAAAGTACACACACACACACCTACCTGAAGTATATGCTGACATAACGCTCACATTAAATACTGAAGTTTCTCTTTCATTTCTCTTCTCCCTCGAGATGCCACTGTAGGGTTTGTTTTTCCACTCTCACACTGTTTCCCCCTTTCTATCTGTATGAATTGACACACCAATAAGCCTTTAATCCCTTTAATACAAACTTAACAGAATGATTTCTTGTGGCATAAAATAAACAGTGAGCGTGCAAACAGATCTCCTCTCAGGATACATTCACTTCGGCGGATTAACTTGAGAAGTAAGCCTGCAAGTTATTTTAAGAGAGAACGAGAAGAAAAAAACTGATGAAAGTGTGGCGAACTGCACTGAATGTCACAATAATTCCTGTGCAGAAAGGAGTTAGCCAGCACATGAGCAGAATAATCATATGGAGATGATGGTGGTGGTGGCTCTGTGATTAATGGGCCCATTTTCTTTGCACAGCTTGGATAGTGGGCCTACTTGGCCCCATTAGGAAGAAGCCTAAAGCCACCCGGTTCTGCTGTATGCCATTCATCAGACAAATATGAGCAACAAAAATGGTTTTGCCTCAACAGCCATGAAATATGCACTATAAAAATTCCTAGAAACACATTCCTGTATTTCTTTCATCCCGCTCTGGGTCGTGATCCATGCTTGAGAATGCCTGTGTCAGAGGTGTCATGTCTCTGGTAGTCAGTGAGAGGCAAAGGGAGACATGGCAGAGGTTCTTTTCCTCTAAACTGCCTCAACCTGCTGTGCAGAACTGCAGGCAGAAACTTGTCCTTGTGTATTTCCTTCCTTATTTGTTGGACTACGGGGAGCAAGAATGCCAAACACTGGCCAGACGAGCGCAGAGACATGCCAGTCCCCCTTTTAGAGCAATATGCAAATCCACTGTTAAATTTCATTTTTCTAATCCCTTTAATCAGAAACTGGGGAATAAAGCCAGCTGGTAGGAACCCATGTTAAGATGTAATTAAGCATCTGATTGAATTTCAGTGCATACCAGAGTGTGTGTGCCAAGGCGGGAGCAGGAGTGGGAGGAGGGGGTGGAAGATGGACCCGGGTGGGAGGAGGGTGGGCACTTGTACACCAGATTGAGTGTTTGGGCTGGTCGTGGTTGTAGGGAGGGGGGGGGGCACACATTGCCCAGCGACAGGGGACCTGGAGCTCGTGGCGGGCTTGGTATTTTCCAGCATGCTCCACTGCATGAGTGAACAGTGATCAGAGGCAGATTTTTATACATTACTACAGCGGCTCCCGTGTCAATCATCTCCCTGCTGGCACGGGAATGGCTTTCTCCTGCTTGAGAGTCAACATAAGCTTCGAGAAAACAGACACAAACTGCATCCCTACACGTCGTCTCCGTCGGCAAATACGTGCAGAAGAGTAGCGCGCAGGTTATTTGCCTGTTAAATAAACTCCAACACGGCCTTTTACTCTTCCATCTCTTTCACCCTGGTTTTGCCATCACCGCGCGGTATTCTTTTGGGGTCAGCGCTACCCTGTGATCACCTCGGTACTGGCCAGACATGTGACCTAATTCATGCGTAGTCAACAAAGGCAAATGTAGGGGAGAGAAAGAAAACAAACAAGCATACACACAGAGAGGGTCTCTAATGAAATTCATTCGCTCAAAATATATTCGCTCCCAGACAGAGACAATATAAAGTCTGGAACGGGGAGAGGGAAGAGCTGTCACTCCAGTTTAGTTAAGCTCCAATATAGAAAAGATCCATTACTGAGATCTTTCATCACCAAATGATGCATAATACCTGCGGGGCTCTGAGGCAGACCAGGAGAAGGGGAGGGCGGCAGGCCACTGAGAAAAGAAAAGCGGACAAAGACAGGTGACAGAGGTTGACAGGTCATCATGTGTGCGCCCTCCCACCGTCCTTTCCCAGTCCTCCTTCACCCTTGCTCCACGCTATGGCTGTCAGCACCCGAGGCCCATCTGCTGAACAAGCTGCCTGGTGGCAAACAGAATTAAATGAGACCCAGACCACACCGCCCTGACCTACGCTCCCCCAATTACACCAAACTAGTCAAGAAAAATTATGGAGATTGCGGCATCGTTTGCTTGCAGATAACCATTTCTAAGCCGATACAAAGTGTCCAGCCTAATGTCTAAATGGTTAAAAGCCTTCATCCCAACTACATTATCTGAGTCTGCAGCGAGACGTTCTTCCGGTTGCATTTATCACAGCAGTTCAGCAACATTTCAAAGCAATTTCTTCTGTGGTAATGTGTGTAACATTCAATGCTGACAGGAAAAATCCTTTTTTTCCCTCATCTCCTTTGTCCATCTCCACTCTGATAGATTTAATGCCGCATTTTCACAGCCATTTACAGTATGTGTACACATCTGTGGATGGCTCTTTGTCTACACGCCACAAAAAAAGTGGAACTGTTTTGTGTTTGTTTACAATTCATTGTTGGAGATCCACGGCTTCTCTCAGGGAGACAAAAGGACAGAGGTAAGCACTAGTTCAGTGAAAGGTGATGTATGATCAAACCTGAAAGCAGTATTGATTTTCCTGAATTGTGTTTGCTCCGTTTGCCACTATTAAATATGGATTCTGCGTGACTGCCAACTTGACTTTGTCTTGAAATTGACACCCTCTCTATAAAGGGCTATAGCTTTTTCAATAAGGTGTGAGATTCCACGTTGGACTTGATTCAGTGCATTCGGGTTAAAGCCAATGGTAAGAGAGGCAGCAGCCACGCAGGAAAACAAAGGACAGGAAATGTGGGATGTTCTAAAAAAAGAAGGCTAACCTTTAATTCGTTTTATTTTACTGCACTGTGCCCAGGTGCACGTTATTTATTTTGAAAGTGGTAATAGACGTTACGGCTCCTCCAAAAATGAACACACAAGGCCGTGCAACAAATTGAAGGAAATTAATCTTTGTTAAGCTGCGCCATGACGCTGCCCCGGTCCCCCTGGAGTGGTGAAACTGTGCCTCGGTCTCCCACCCACTCCTTAGTTACTGTAGCTAAACTTCAGCGTGGAAGGAGAGCAGGAAAACTATTATGAAGTTCAAATATGAGCAACTGTGTTTTCCACAGAGAGGTAACAGGACCTCCATAATAAAATAACCAATTTTACATCGTTAAAACAAAAGCCAGTCGTGACTGTACGTTTAAAAACGACAGGTTTGACTCGAAATGAGGACGATCTCGATCTCTGGATGATGACGGTGAGGTCCCAACAATCATTCTTTGCAGCATCGATTATGGTCAAGCATTTCATTCAGTGCTCTTCCTGCTTTTGTCTGGAGGGGAATAAATCCAGGCTGATGCCCATCTAATGCAGTGTTTACAGCCATTGCCTGTGACAAATTGCACATTACCCTGGATGCCATGTCCTTGTAAAGTTGCTTCTGCATTGTAGCATCTATTAGGCACGTTTGCTTGTTTTTCTGACTGTTAACCCCTCCCCCTCCCCTCAAAAAAAAATAGAGAAAAGAGAAGAAAAGATAAAAAGAGGAGGTAGAAAGTATGTGCCACTTTGGTTTCACAGTTCTTATAAGTGAGAAGGTGAACCTATGAACAGTTGTAGTCAGTGTGAAGGCACATTTAGTCTGGTGAGGAGGAGCCAGGTCTGCTTAATGCTACAGCTAACAATGGACCAGAGTCAAAGAGTGGATCCTATTGTAGCAGTCAGAGTTTGATACTGAGACGTTCACAATTGCACATAATAAAAATGGCAATTTAACTTGATTTCGTAACAAAGCACCAAATACAGGAGTACAAAAACCAAACGTAGCATATAGTCTAGAAAATATGAGCAGATGGCAGTTTGGGAAGCTTAGTTCAGTCACTAGATCTCAACCCAAATGAACACCGATGGGAGATTGTGTAAAACATGTTAGGCAGCGCTCTCCAACACCATCATCAAAACAACAACCGAAAAAATACATTTTTCTTAAAGCTGTGCTTCAAGCCTCCAGCAGGGGAACACAGGCTTTTAGATCCAGTACCAAGGCACGCTGAAACCACTCTGGTGGCACATGCCAGCGTTTATATTGGTTTTTCCTTCAATGTGTCATCTGCCTTTATGTGTAAGTACACGCATTATAACTTGGGTCAAAAAATATGCTGATTTAGCTTTTAATGCCTACTGCAGCAGTGTCTGCCAAGGGTTGTAATCTCATAATGAAACCATGTTAAAGAGCACACATATTGACCTTCAGATTACACAGACTCACAAGTGATACTGCAATATGCAGACTCACAATGGCTGGTATGCTTCTCATCGAGGTATGTTATCCCTACAAAGCCGTTCTCATTATTCTGTGCCCCCTGATATTTCAGCACTGTGGACAGCTCCCATATTAATCTTGAACTGCGTGTCGCCCGTTCCCCGCACACTTCTGCCCCTAATGACAGTTTTATCATAACTTATTATTGCTGCCCCAACCCCGAGCTGAAATTATGTAAATGTTGTATGTTTGGTGGTGGAAACATCTCTATGTTTTGCTCAATGGTCGCTCAAGCGGGAATCTAATTCTGCTCACCGACAGCCTAAATGAATCGTCTTGTTACGGCTTGAATAATGGCCCAAGCAATGGGAGACGGGGTCGGGCTGGCTGAAGGTTGAGAAGGAGAGACCCACTTAGTTAGATGCCGCCTTATCGGATTGTACCCCCGCCTCATTCATTACCTTCCATCACTTCCCTCATTTGCAATGAGCAATATCATTACAGGATGATTTGCCTCAAACGTGGGGTTGAAGTAACATCTCCAGGCAGGAATAACTGCTCCAAGATTTGTAATTTGGGCTGCAATATAGGCCAGTAATAAAGCTTCAAATTCACTCTGAGCCACACACCCATCCTGCTCACTTTGTTTTCCCTCCGTCTTTTTCCACACATACACATAAGGACAGGCAATAACGCAGAGAATGCCACTTTAGCTTTAATAGGATTTTCTTGAATGCACATCTTAATTGCCATAAAAGCTTCACAGATGTCCAAAAGTCTCTGCTCCAATCTACATTTCTGTCTGTATTACTATCAATTTGTCTGTTTCTGACGCTCTGTCTTTCTCTCTCTTTGTCTAGCTTTTCATCTCTTAAAACCTCCCCCCCCCCCTCCTCATTTGCAGTCAGCAACATCAGACTTCAGCCATACTATTTATTAAGCTAGTTAGGTTAGCAACCTCACAAGCAGCAGGCCTGATTTCCAATTACACTCCATTTTTCTCCCTATGAGAACATCTCTGGCTTTAATAAGTTAGTGCTGCTGTTAGTGTCAGTCTTAATTTACAGGAGCCTGAAACTTTCAAAAGCTCCACCAAGATTATAACTCCAGCATGATTGATATCTATGCGGAAGACAGATCTCTGCATTAGACAATTTCTTACTTCCAGTCAATGCACACGACAGTCCATATAGTCTAAAGTAGATCCAGATAAAGCCGAGTCAGCAGAGGTCTCGAATACACTTATTTCAGTCTTTATTTTGACAACTTAGACTGGATTAGGAACAACATGTGTGGTAAAGAACCGGTGGGCACGTCTAGCGTCTTACACCAGTAAGACGAATCCCATCCTCTGTAATTAGATAAATGTCCCCTAACCACTGTTTCACTGCACACTAACACAGCTAAGTATATGAGTCCTAATAAATTAGCAGGACCACAGGCCTATTTTGAAAACTAAGCCTCCACCCCTACCATCCATCACTCACGTGGCATGAATTAAGCACACCCAGGGAGATAAATAAATTGAGAGAAGAATATAACGTATAACTTGTGATAAGCCTTTACGGCTGACATTTAGAGCCTCACACTTCATTTTCTGTCTGAAAATGTCACACTAAGAATATAGAAGTTCCTAAATCCATACCCTTTCCTGTAAAGCAGATGCTAAAGAAACACAGGTGTTATTTAGGGATAAATGGAGGTAAGACAAAGAAGAAAATAACATGATCTAGCAACAGAGTCCTGCCAGGAAAACAAACTGGAGATAAAAGAAAGTTTGCACCTGCAAGGTTCAGCTGGTAACACCAACGATGAACCGGTACGTTTGCCGTTAGGACCGTAATTACTCCCGCAGACAGGACGCAGACGGGCTCACGGCTCCGTGTTTTCCATGAGGTGTGCAATGGGTGACGGGGCTTGAGTGAGTCACAGACAACAAACAGGGAGAAAGACAGCCTGTTTGACAGTTAAAGCTCCACACCTGCAGACTAGTCAGAGTTGGAGGTGGAGGTGCATTTCTCCCCTTCGTCTGTACGGCCATCGATTGTGAGACTGCTGAATATCGACACAACAGCCTGCAGGCAGGGACAGATGGGCTGGTGCCGCTGGAGCACACCAGCAGCACCAGCTCCGTCTCTCCTGTAGTGGCCAGCTGATCCCAGATGGCTAACTGGATGGGGGACAATGAATTATGAGTGATATACTAACCCACTGGGTAAGCATACTGGAGCATTTGTCATGATTTGTGTAGATGTATGGCTAAGGGAATGGCTTCTCGGTGTAGGACAAAGTAATAGAAACAAACAAATATGTACCAATAGCAGAAGAGAAAGAAAGACATTTGAGACGATATTTCCAGTTGTTTACTTGTTGCAGTTCATCATGCTCTTCTTCCTGTTTTCAAGGTCTGCCTCAGACACGCTGTTCTCTAAAAATAAACAAAGAGTGGCCTCTCACCTTCCTTGGCACACACACACACGCACACACACACACACACATATAGCCTCCTCCATCTCTACTGAACTGGAGGCAACTTCTTATTCTGTAGTCACGTCTGTACATTTAGGTGAGTGGAGCTGGAGTGCTTCTCCTTGGCTCTAGGTCAGGGGTTTTGTCCGCCAGGGACTCAGCCTTCTACCAACTTCTCAGTGCTCTAATGGGGCATCGAGGGAGAGCAGGCTTCAGCCGGGACCATCTACCTCCTGTGGCAAGCTTAATTGGGTATAAAGAGATGTAGCCCTCCCCGCGCCCTCAACCTCAGGGTAAACTGTATGATATATTTAAGCAAAGGCTCTAGACGTGGTGTGCAGGTTAAAGCTCGCTTTGCCTGGAAGGGAAAGACGGCGTCTGCCTGCGCCTTTGTATTCTTAGACGTGTGCAGGACATTACCCTCAGCGGAGTGGTTTCCTTTTTTTTTCCCCGATGACCACAGCGGTGCACTTAGTGCTCCGTTGGAACTGCCTGTGTTTCAGGGGAAAACTGGCCTTTACATTGATTAATGAAGCAGATTGTCACGTCTTTCCAGCTCTCTTCAATTTCTTCTTTAAACTGATAAATCAAGTCAGAAGCTATTGGATGTACTGTGGCATGGGG
>VOQJ01006825.1:1775-12672 GCA_015052665.1 Apistogramma diplotaenia
CCCCCCCCCCCCCCCCCCTCCCCCTCCCCCCCCCCCCCCTCCTCCCCCCCCCTTTTTTTTTTTTTTTTTACATCTCCAACATTGGCCACAAATCAGGCACAGTTTCTACTGGGGGGGACTTGAAACCGTCCTCCGTTGGATTTTTTTCCCCTCCTCAGCCGCTGTTCCGCAAGCCTGCTCTTCCTCCCTCTGTTAAGCAAACGGTGGGGGCTCCTTAAAGGGAAACACACACTTCTTGTTTACGGACCTCAGGAACATGAGGGGAGAGGAGGGGAGGACAGGGAAATGCACGCTGGGCGCAGGCTCCGCTCTATAGGGCAAGCTTCTTCTTCTTCTTCTACTACTTTTTTTTTTAACCACAAAAGACACTTCGGGACTTTGACTGCAACTTCGTTCTGTGAATTTAAATCACAGTAATGAGGACACATCTCGTTCTAGCACTTTTTTTGCCTTTACCTGTCGATTATTTTGCATATTTGTGACATTGTGTGGTTTCTGTTTTAACCGTGGATAAATTAAAGGTGGAGGAAAGAGGAAGTGCCTAAAACCTCACTCTTTTTTCTTTTCTTTTTCTTTATTTTTAAACAGCAGGGGGCAACTGCCCACTGTATACAAGTCTATGACAGGAATGGTCCTCCATTCCCTTGTTCTGAGCCTCTTCTCCTGTAACGTTTTTGGTCTCAGTCACTACTTTCAGGTCAGATTGAATAAAACATGATGTTCATTTTGTAAAAAAAAAACGGTTCATCCAGGGCATGTTTTTCAACCAATGACATAGACAGTAATGAAAACACTCAACTCATGGCTTCACAACTCGAGGACAAACAATGGGTGACGTCATGGAGGCAACTATGGCTATAGCAAATGTCTCAGGATGATTTTCAGTAATACCACTGAAAGGGTTATGGTCTGGTCTATCCATCCATTTTTCCTCCACTTATCCTTTTCAAGGTTGCAGGAATCTCTCCCAGCTGTCATGAGGCAAAAGACATGGTACAACCTGGACAGGTCACCAGCCTGGCACAGAGAGACAGACAAACATTCATTCTTACAGCTAATTTAGAATCACCAATTAACATGACCTCACATCTTTGGACTGTGGGAGGAAACCAGAGTACCCAGGGAGAGCAAACTCCACAGAGAAAGGTTCCAGTGATTTCAAACCCAGGACACTCCTGCTGTTAGGCAACAGTGCTAACCATCACACCACCAAGAACACCAATAGGAAATTCTTACCTGTCAGGTGCTGTATAAATACCGTCTAAATATAAAGTTAATTTGAACTATTAGTGCTTTTGCATCCCATTTAGTATAATGATCTCTTCAGTATATTCAGTTGACTTATTTTTCTGAGTTAAACCCTGTGCCATAACTTGCTTGGTAACCTGACGTAAACCTCCCTAGAAATACAACTACGCATCATGCTAATGCCACCTGCAGCGACTGTGATTGGCCCATTCGCTGGCATCATTTCCTCCTAGGCATTTACAGCTTCTGGATCCACTTGAATAGAAAAACTCCACCCCTAACTAGCACTTTGGCAGTGAAATTGCAAAGCAGCAGCGGCACATCACGCACAGACAAATGGTGCTAACATCATGCATTTGTGTAGGCTGTGTGGTTGGCTCTAAATAGATTCAACGCAGTAAACAATAATCTTTAGTTACATCAATGATCCGATCCCAAACTTATGTTGAAGCTGGAAGTGTGGATTTGACTATTATTCAGTTTATGTTCCATCATAAATTTAATTCAAATTACCTTTTATATGTAGCAACTTTCAAGCACACATGAAGTCCAAAGTACTTCACTGTTCACAGCAATAAACACAATTTTGAAAATTTGTACAACAGTAACTTTTCCTAACCGTAACTAGTTACCTGCAGGCCGACATGGACAGAAATACCAGGTCATTTACACATTACACCTGCAGGAGTTTGGCTGTGGGAACCCACGGCATGAAGCTCCCGGCACACAGCTTTTGTGCTGATGTTAAAGCCAGACAAGGTTTGGAGCTCTGCAGTTTTTCAGCCAGCAGAGCACTGGTGCCTTTTACACACGATGCTTCTCAGCACTCAGAGACCCTGATCTGTAACTTTGCATGGTCTGTCACTTTGTGGCTGAGTTGCTGTGGTTCTTAAATGCTTCCACTTTGCTCTAATACCACAGATGATTGTGGAATATCTAGAGGGGAAGAAATTTCATGTATTGACTTGTTTCAACAGTGGCATCCTATTAGAGTGCCACACTCAAATCCAGCGAGTTCTTTAGAACGATGTATTCTTTCACAAATGTTTGTGAAGGCAACTTGCATGCCTGGGTATTTGATTTTATACACCTGTTTCAATGGGACTGAAAATGCCTGAAGAGTAAGAGGTGTGGCCCATTACCTTCATGCACATATTGCACATCAAGCATAACCAAACCAGGTTTTTTGCTATATGGAGATGTTGTGGAAGAAAATTTAGAAACAAATCTTAGAGTTGATCCTCTAATGTCAATGTTTTTGTCAGGCAATAAAATTCTTTGTTGCTCCAAACAGCAAAGATTATAGGTCAGAGTTTAGTGTAGCCGTACATAAAAATCTTCTTGTTCTGAGTTATCATTTAGATTTTGCAGGCTCTCAAAACTTTTGTTTGTTTTTTGTTTTTTTGTGGATAAAAGTGACAAAACTTTCCAGTTGTGCAACTTTGATTCAGCTAAATATTTACTGCTCTACATGTCTGCATATAAGCATTTTTGCTGTGGCTTTATTTGCATCAGGCTGTCACTGAAATTGCTCTTTAGATTACTTCTGTTTAAGAAAATAAAAAGGCATGCGCATGGCTGTATCAACAGCACTTTATTGCTTTGCCAAACCAGCCAAACCACTGAATGTTTTCTGTGCTGTTTGTTGTGTGTCAGTTTGTGCACAAGATCATAATTTCTGAAACTTGGTGGAGAGGCGGAGCATGGCGTGTTAATGCAATTTTGATGTTGGTGTTGCTCTGGAACACTTTTCTTTTGTTCTGGATTGAAAACAAGGTTATTTGCCTTGTGAAAATGTATTATCCTCATCCCCCTAAGTCATGAATTGAATAACGATCAATGTAAAATACATGCTTTAGAAATTTTATTTTGACTTTGGTCAAGAGCGTAGTCAGCAATCTGCTGGTAACCAAAGCAGTCACAGCGAAGTTTTTGGTGCATTTGCATCTGATTTCACCCAGTGACAGCCAGCAACCTCTAGCAACCACTCAGAAAGTAGCATGGGAATGTGTATCCCTCTGTAGCAACGTGAGGTTGCCAGGGGCTCACCAACAGCCTCTAGGCCTTAGAGGTATTTGTCCAAACCAAGAAAACTGGTTCCATCGGTGCACAATGAAATAAAATGCTCATGGATTTATCAGTATGGTAACACTATAGAACCATTTCTTCAAGACAAGACAGGTGTTTTTTCACCTCCACAATTTCCACTGAAGAAAATTAGACAGCTAGTTGCTTTCTACCAGATTCAATATGGTCTATTATGAGAATTAACTTGTTGACTGTTTCAAGCACAGAGTGCACGGCGCATTGTTTTACTCAGCAGTCAGCCCATTATTACCTGTCCTGTTAAACCTTGTCATCACATGAGTCAGACGCTGATCTTGTTGAAGGTCATCTGAGTAAGTCATTAGACACAGAAAAAACACCTTTTTGCTAACTATCAATCTACACTGAATTAACAAGCAGCAGAACCTTGAAACAGCTTGAACTACGTTTACAGCATCCATCACTGGTTCAGACACTGTGAGACAGGCAGAGGATTGGGCCTTTACAAAGTATAAGGTGTTTTTCTTCTCATTGATTTTGATTTCTAACTGTATTTTCCTGATAATCACTGACTGAATTCATAATTTATGCACCCTTTTATTCACAATTCTGACAAGTTTGACTCAGAATGAGAAGTATTGTTGCGGTCTTGTCAGAAAACATCTTGGAAACAGCTCTGAGGGGTTGTCAGTGAATCGGTTTTCTCAGCAGCAAGAGATCTTTTGTCATTCAGATAATTAAAGAATAAAAAAAATGAAGGGTTTGTATTTGGATCCAGAAGCAGTGAGATAATCAAGGGCGTTTTTTGGTTATCACAAGGGAGACTTAAGCAGCAGTCTCCTGTGCCAAGGCGTACTCGCTGCTCTGCACGGAGCGCAATCATCTCGCAGTCGGATCAAAGCTTCTACTGTATTTCACATCTCACACAAGACAACTGTCCTGACGAAATCTTTAGCTGGTTTCCTGCTAGCTAGATGGATTATTATTACGCCTTCCAAATTTGGCACCTCAGTGACCCAGGGGTAACCCCGTTTCTCTGGGACTTACATATCTGACTCCAATTACAAAGCAGCTGCAGGAAGGTAGCATATTATTCCGTATCACCGAGTGTGATCAGCGCAGTGTAACAGCTTCTCTGATTAGCAACCAGATCCTTTAAGTAAGATACATTTGTTGGCCAAGCATAAAGGAAAAATATACATTTGATCTTTTCATATCCTATAGCATGCTTACCTATCATGCTGGCTTATTGCACAAAGTGATCACTGCATGATACTGTAACTGTCAACAGGGAAAAGATACAAGTTTTCCTGTTTTCACAAAATCAGCTGTACTTATGTGAGTATACAAATGTGCACAAAAGCTAAGTTAACAACATTACATGTCATCAATATTTGTTGAAAGCCGTATTTATTTAGGGAGGAACCTACAGCTTAAGTACAATGTTTTGGGCAAAACTTTTTCCTTGCATTGTTTTTTTTTATGGGGGGTGAGGGGGTCTTATAGTCACTCAGATAAACACTGCAGTTGCACAGCCTTGAACATGAGCCATTTCAAACCACAGCGATTTTCTTTTCCATGAAATGATTGTCACATTTTTGTTTCCCTGCTCCAGTCTGCAGAGTGCACTCTTCCATCCATGTTATGCAACGGCTTCAAGAGTAAGGGTTCACAATACATGTGCAGGCATCTAATACGCGTTAGGTCTCTGCTCTGCCCCGACATCGGCCTCCACAGGAAGGAAAAACACAATAAGTTGCAATCCAGACCAACAGAGGAATTCCCCCAGTCCCTGCCTCAGTGCGGCCAAATTATAATTAATCACAGGTTGAATAATTCAGCGCCAAATGAATGGAAGCCTTTTTCAGCCCATTTCTCAGCACCTGCCTCCAGAGGCATCCCCAGAGCCTGTGTGTGTGTGTGTGTGTGTGTGTGTGTGTGTTTGGGTCATGTTTGTATATATGTTTGTGTGGCGAAGGGGTTGCTCGAGAGCCAGTAAAACAGCCAAACACAAGACAGCCATGAACCCTCCACCCTGCAATCCCTATGAGTCAGTCCTGACTCGGAGTGGCCCCTTGATCTGCCTCTTCTCTTCTTCTTCACTCTCAGTCAATCTTTCCTCTCCCTCCTCCTTAGCATCTTGACTTACACCAGAAAAATTGCACTTTTGCATGCATTATTGTATTCTTGGAGGGGATGCTGCTTCTACTCAAATACCTCTTTGCCCTCTTCATCTCAGTGACAGGGTTAACAGGTTGGATGCAGTTCAAGCGTGTGCATGAACACAGTGGGGGGGAGGGGGGGGCACGTTTATGTGGAAAAATTATCAATGATTATCATACCTTCCACATAAGTGTTGAAGTTAAACAGCATCAGTCAGTAAATCACTGAGCCATTGTTAATATAAAACACACTGCCTGTTCAACTCTTGGCTGTAAGCTCATCACTGGAGTGAAACCAGTGTCTCCAAATCCTGCCTTCATAAACAAACGGGCTTTGTTTTGTTGCTAGGTTTGAATAATGCTCAGTGTAAGCCATTATATAGTATTTAACTGCAAAGCTACACATTTCAGCAAAGAGCACAGAAAAACAGCGAGCATACAGGAAACTGCAACATTGGGGGGAAAAAAATCCATCTGCACAGCTTCGATAAACATCTACTGGCACTGAGAGATTTTTGAAACTGTCAGCCTTTGCTTATATAACTTCAAACCGGCTGTTATCCCAACTCTGAACCTGTCTGTCTGTTATTATGTCAGTCTCTCTGCTGTTATGTCTGTGTGCCTACCTACCTGCTGTTATATCTATCTGCCTGTCTTCCTGTCTGTTTGTCTGTTTTGATTTGTGTCACTCCACTTGGCCACCAAGTTCTTACGTGCCATTCCCAAATGGTCGGCACCCTCCCCACCCCACCGTTTTCCCCCCTCACTCTGCTACATCCATCTAACACCCAGCGGCTACTGTGGAGCCTCTGCTGTGGCGAAGAAAAAGCGTGTGCTCCTCAGCGCTGCCATAATTAGAGACAAAGACAGAAAGAAAAAAGACAGAACTCTTTCATTGCAGCTGTGCACCTCTGTTGCAGTTACAGTTCGCAGACGCACGTGAAAGAAATAAAAATAAAATCCATCACAAATCCATCACCGGCATCATCTATGCAACCTTGTAAAACTGTTTAACGTCATTGCAAACTTTAAAAAACACAATTTATCATATTGCATTTGACAATACAAAAGCCTTACAAGCCAAAAGACATCTGTGTTGCATTTGAGCTCTTTTGCCTTTTAACCTGAACGTGCCATTACTTTCAGATTTAATGGTGTCTAATGCCATCTTAGTCATTATTTGAACCCCAAACACAGGAGAGATGAAGCCTCTTTTTTTTTTTTTTCAATCAAAAACAAAGCACAGGTGCCTTCACTGGTTTGTGTTTTATGTCAGTTACCAGTATGATGATGAAATATGATCCAGCAGGGCTAGTATGAGCTACAGATCCAGATGTGTTGAAGCCTTATCATAGGACATAATAAAACACAGAAGGTAACAGTACCAGAAATAATTTTATACCACTGGAGTCGAGAACCTGCAATGTGGCTCGGGAGCTAGAGTCAGTTGTGTATTATAGTTGATATTTAGCTCCTGTTGTCCTGTCAAAGAGTGGCTGAACCCCAAATTGCACCCATTAGATAGACAGAATGAACTGTGTAAATGCAGCTTGTAGTGTAATGTTATTAAACCACGGTTTCTCCCACCTGACTTCACCTGCTCGGGAGTCTCCCAACTTGGGTGGCGGGGCTCTTGTTCATTGTCAATCTGAGAAAATATCTTAATAGGTAAAGCTGTAAACTAACTTTGGGAAGCCCAGATTTATTTATTTATTTATTTATTATGAGTGTTTTTAATATATATTTGAGTGAGATTTGTTGGAGTGGTTTGTTGCGGGTGCGGGTTGTATCGTTTTACGCATCTCTTGGGATGATTGTTTCTTGGAATCTGCACTTTTTTCTGACTGGAGCATTTATTGTGTGTCCCCCAGATAGGTGGTAGCGGCGATTATTTCATAAGGACAAATTGCTGACTTTTTGTTTTCAAGCCTGTTAGTTGCTTATGTGCGTTGTCCATGTGGTTAAATGTCTTTAGCTGTGCAGCATGCTGAAGCATTGGGTGTGACAGTTTATCCTCATCAATACAGACAGTTTGCAGGTGCAAAATATCCGCTGCCAGTAGGCAATGGGGGATACACTCTGTAATCTTTTGTCCCCCCCATGAATGCATATTGTATTCCTCGTGCAGCCTGTTGTGCGTTTTTGAATACTTTTTAGTATTTTCTTCTAGTTCTGTAGTCCTATTTACTGTTGATGCGTGGTCTGACTTTGTTAAAAGACCCGTTGCAATACTTTAACCGAGTTTATAAGAGCAGATTTGGTTGGTTTGGCAGTGGAGTTGGGTTGGTCAAAAAATGAAAAGGGCCACAAACTGCTGAATTAAGAACCACCGTTGAAGGAATAACTGTAGCTGCCAAACCTCTGGAGGCAGTCCAGGCTCCAGTGACTACATCAGTTTCAAAGCTATTTGGTAGAACTTTATCATTTGATCAGTATCTGCAAATAGAGAGTGAAAAGGCAAAAAGTAAAAAGAACGGATTAGTCTGAATTCAAGCATTAGAGTGAGACATGAGGTAGTGATGGAAAGGCAGAGCAAAAGTGAAACAGTTTAAAGTAGAACTGATAAAGGAGGAAAACAAATGTCTCACAGCTGACCACTGGTAGAGGCTGTCAACCCACTGCTGTCTTTTCTGGCTTGAAATGTAAACTTACATGTTTTGTTTCAATATAATAATATGAAAACAAAGACACATTTAAAAAAATTGTATGAAAGTGTAGTAAAGGGTAGAGTGGCCTGGTTGCCATGAAACCTCGATGAGTACTCCTCCATTTCTGTTTGCTTCATCTAAAAAAAACGATGTAGCAGTATTATCAAACTTAGAGTGGCTTTCAATTAACTGGAAAGTGCAACTAATGGATAAAGCCAGCATTATATCCCCTTTCAGAGGCCATTTGAACATCCGATACTGTTTGTGTTTGCCAAAGAGTAAGGCTGGGAATAACGTCTTGTCAACTGTGATGTGTAAATAGCATTTACCTGCTCAATTAAAACTAAGCCAGTGCTGAAGACTTGTTCTTTCTTCATGTCCATTTGTGTCCAAACAGTGGCGCAGACAGACCAGGAGAGAAATTTCATTTTGTACCTGTGTAAAAGTTGTAAAATGAACTGTCAAATGTATCAAATGCTTACTAATCACAAAAGTGAAGACCTTTTTTTTTTTTTTGGAACCAGGAATCAAGTATTTTCTTTGTTGTCTTTGTAGGTAGCATTTAGTGCGAATCATATTAGAAGCCACAGACAGGGACCACTTGATAACTACTACAGACAAGAGCAAAAAGTTCAGTGATATCATATAAACTTATTATAGTCTTATGCTTTAAGCGTGCCTTTGTATCTTAAGCAAACAAATAATAAAATCAGAAAATCCATAACTGTAATTTATAAACAATTTCAGGGGTGGCTGAGCCTCAGGAGGTAGAGCAGGTCACCTACTAATTGGATGGTTGGTGGTTCAATTCCTGCCTGCTCCAGACTGCATGCCAAAGTATCCTTGAGCAAGATCATAAACCCCAAGTTTCACTCTGACACAACCATTGGAGTGTGAACATTAGATAATAAGCACTAAGCTTAGTTACACATGGAAGTGAATGTAAATATGTTGTATAAGTGCTTTGAGTGCTCAGTTAGAGTAGAAAAGCACTACATAAGAACTAGTCCGTTTACCATTCAAGAACAGATGCCACTTTGGGAGCTTTGCCCACATGTCTTTTTGATACTCAGTCAAAACTATTTCGAATATAACCTAAATCATCCACATGCTCATTTAGATTATATGTCAAATGTTTATTCTGCTAACCTGGCGAACTCTTTTGAGTCACATTTGTTTTGCTTCTTTGTAAACCACCATGTTACCATGATTGAGCATGACGCTGAAGTTGGGTTGCTCAGCCTATTAAGCAGTGTTTATATAGGATGCCAATGGAACAGTGTAAACAGCCTGAAAAAGAAGTTGAATATATGTTGAAACAGGGATTGCTGAACCAGCATGCTTTGGCTGCACTTCTCTTTGCAAGCAGATAAGGCTGACCGTATCTGATTCTGTACTCTTTTTAGTAAGGCCAGTGCTTTTGCCAAACCTGACTGTTTTCCAATGACATGCAT
Organism: Apistogramma diplotaenia; assembly: GCA_015052665.1. NCBI lineage: Eukaryota > Metazoa > Chordata > Actinopteri > Cichliformes > Cichlidae > Apistogramma > Apistogramma diplotaenia. Next base: position 11,334 of record VOQJ01006825.1, read on the forward strand.
GGAAGAGTTCATCGATTAGGTGGGAAGGTGCCCCCAAGCCAGACCTTCTAAAGGGATACTAGCAGGTGCTACTAGGCCAAGCCCAAAAAAATGATACCTTTCATCACACCATGGAAGTTGTTTTCAAACTCTCATGCCTCTCAGACTAAAGAGTGCTCCCACAACATTTTTTTTAGGACATTAGAAGCAATGGCTGGCTCCACAGGGTATGCATTCTATTCAGATGCTGTTGGGGTTTCTAGTGTTATTTTACAGTGGGGGATCAATCAGCCTAGCCAAGGGGGATTTTGCTAAAGCATCAGTGACTTATCTTGCCTCTGCAAGTGAAGGTGGAAGCCAGTGAAAGTGTCTGCATTCAATAAGGAACTGGTGCAGTTCCTGGGTTGTAAATGGGGAGTTGTCCTCACACACAAGTTTGTCATATATTTTACAGTGATCTGTGCTGGGACCAGTAGATTTTCAGTATGCAGATTTCCTTTAGGTAAAAGTAACAGAAAACACTGCATGCATATTCACCGCTATGCAGATGATACTCTGTTATATTTAACTCTGAAGCCAAAAGACACAAATCAGTTACTTAATTTATAGGCATTTTTTAAGGACATCAATACTTGGCTAGATACTAGTTTTCTATTTCATAATTTGTACAAAAGATGAGTTTTTGTACATTAGTGGAAAAAATCTCTGTAACATGGTGACTAATATCTTATATAATAATAAGTACTCTTTGTGGCTTTTACCTTGGGCTGCAGTGTTTTTCTACGTGGATATTAAACAAGGTACAGTACCACACTCATGTCCAAACATTTGACTGGTACTATATGTAGGTTTATTTAGTTTCACCTGTGCACTATCACTAAAATTAGAAACATCCTGTCTCAGAGTGATGCTGAAAAAACTATTTCATGCATTTGTTTCTTCAAGGGTAGACTGGCTGTAATGAATGAGCCAGTCTACCCTTGAAGACTGGCTGTAATTCATTATTATCAGGCTGTTCTAAAAGCTCCTTCAAAATACTTCAATGATGGCACTAACAAGGACTAGAAAGAGAAACCACATATCTCACATATTCTTCTCTTCATTGTTTCCATTCCTAATTTTGAATTAGGAATTATACATATATATATATATATATATATATATATATATATATATATATATATATATATATATATATATATATATATATATATATATATATATATATATATATATATATATATATATATATATATATATATATACACATAGAAATATATACATACACACATATATATATATATACACATATATATATACACACATATATATATATACACACATATATATATACACACAC
>VOQJ01006826.1:1576-21874 GCA_015052665.1 Apistogramma diplotaenia
CACACACACACACACACACACACACACACACACACACACACACACACACGTTCAACAGTGCCATGATCAGCGCAGCAAGAGAAGACAGAGGGAGGTCTATCAGAGCTGCATTCCTGTGTGAGAATAAGCCAAAGACAACATGATGCCTTCATTTATCTGTGTGTGTGTGTGTGTGTGTGTACACTCTTATAATGTGGGAACTCCCCCCATGTTTTGGGTTTTGGCTGATGGTGAGTATGGGGGAGATAAGTCTACAGGAAATCAGTGTAAGGCATGCTATGCTCTCTGAGGTGAGAAATCGGAGTTTCTGACCTTGGTAAACTGAGAATCAGGCGAATCTGAGAGCTCATGTTTCCTTTGCTCTGGCAGAACGCGTCTGGCTCTCCTCCTGTTGAAACACGGCTCGGCCCGGCCTTGTCCGTGCTGGGCCAATCCCAACTGTTTATCTGATATGGTTTGCATTTGATTTGATGGCTGACATCTCTGTTTGCTGTGGAGTTTCATTGCTCTGACTGTGTGCAGGTCTATCCTGTGGCCATTTCCAATGCTTACTTGAAAACTGAACTGAACAGTCATCTTCATTATGATTGCTCTGGTAAGTAAACCTTCCACATTTACTTGTGTGAGATGCAGACTTGTCTACAAACCAACTAAAATTTCAAAAAGTGCAATGCACACTGGAAAGGGAGTGTTCACTGTGAGGCAGTTCTGGTTTGTATCAAACTTTTGCACTTTTTCTGCTGCTGCAATAAAATGAATCATTTCAAACTCAAGTTGTTTGACCGTGCACGCCTGTCACGTGCCACCATATTTAACGCTTATATTTTCTCAACGTACAATTTTGTTTACATTGCGTTGCATAATGCTCCTTCTTTTCATTATCATGCATTGTTATTGTCTTCAGTTAAAACCAAATTTCCCGAGAGCTAAATTTAATTCAGCATAATTGAATTAGTTTTGTGCATCATGAGTTCATAAACATGGATGTCTGAATGTTTCATTTTATATCCATTCCTGCTTAATCTTCATTATTACAGCATATAGATATGAAAGGCAAAAAGCTTCTCATGAAACAGCCCCTCTGAACTGCAGGTCTTTCATCATCCATTGCTGTGTTGTGTACAAGTCAAATGCCCTGCAGTGCTCTGTCTTCAGGCCCGTCGCCCAGGGTTACTAATCTCCCCGTTTAGCTCTCTCACAGACTTTTTAATAAAGTTGCTTAATACACAGGAAGTCTCTTCCTCCCTCCTTCTCTGTGTGTGTGTGTGTTTCAAAGAAAAGAAAGCAGCTTCATTTAGCTTTTAAAGACCATTACAAACAGATTCAGTGAATTACTTTATTGATCCCGTTTTGTACAAATTTGTTCTACATGGTGTTTTATTTCAGGGTGCTTTGGAGACCAACACTGGTGACGATTCTTGTTTTAATTGTGTGCGTTTTTTGTGCCCTTCATTGTGTAGTTTTACTATATCGTTCTCAGAATATTGCATCGTTGTTGCCTGCAGTTTGCCTAAAAATTTTATTTATACAATTACATCTAAATTTCTATGTTTCTTTACATTTAAAATAAAAATACAACTTTACATTAATACTGTTTTGTATTTTTTAACTTGATTGACTTGCTGCCATGTGACTGGCTATTTTGATATTTGCATTATATAAACAGCTCCCATCCCATAAAAATCACCACACTGAAATGTTTGGATGCACTTTGGTAATGCAGCAGACAAACAGGCATGTGCACACACACACATGCACACACATAAACAAGCTAAATGAAGTTGTATGTCAGACAATATATTTTTTCATAGCAGAGATCATTGTCTTTTCAGTACTGTTTATTTCTCTTTGCAGTTGTAATACATCAAGTCGACTATTTTATAGTTCTGCAGTCATTTTGAACTGCTTTCTATAAGCTGTTTGACATACTAATGAAGCTATGTACACAAAGATCACACTAACTTTGACTGGTCTGAGTTATTGTCATCTTTGTATATAGCACAGCCTGGTCAGTTCGGGATGCTCTGTGTGTGGCAGTGAATATGGAGCTTTTGTTTTTTTCTCATTTTCTGTTCAAACGTCTCATCAAAACTGTGATTTCTGTTGCCCACAAAATTAAAGGAGGAATGTAAATATAATCTCTATGATGATACCCATACACCTATTCATTATGCAGACCTATGCTTCACTATAAATAAACTCCTGAACTGCAATTTATGGTATAACCCCTCAAAGCTGAAGTTAGAAGCTCAGCTCGTGGGTTTTTCCAACAATGGACCTCCATGAAGGAGTCAGAGGAGTCAGACACATCAGACAAAGCTTCTGAAACTCCACAGGCTTCCATCTGATCACTGACTGATGTGGAGACGGTGTTGTCTTGACATTCAGCAGAACACTGTGTTGGACTCATCTCAGGGCCTTCCAGTTATTCAACCCAAATGGAGCAACAAAAGCCAAAACAAGCAGCTCCAGTGGGGTGCGTCTGGTGTATGGAGTACCTGAAATGAACTCTAGGAACAAAGCAGGTTTCAGCTGTCAAAACTCAAACAGTGGAAGTGTTTTTCCTTCTTAAATGGTTTTATATCGTGGATCTTTACAGGAATGAAGAAATAAACTCAGGAGAAACTACTGAAAAATGACACATTACTGACTATCACCAATATCCAATCAGCATTTCGGAATGATATTTGATCCAACTACTGGCTCAACCAATCCCTACTGGTAAGTTCACGAGTACAGGAGCTTGCAATATTTAAGCTCCGTTACAACTGCAACCAAATCAACCCAAATCACATTCATGTTCAACTGAGCATCAATACACTAAGACCTGTCATGCTTTCATTAGCAAATCTACAACTTCGTGTCTATGACATCCAGTAACAGAAAGCATCATTGGTACCATGAATGTTTTATGTGACTTCTGACAATCTACTGGCTAAAGCACATAGGTTATACTCTCGAGGGTCAGCAAACTGTGTTTATGGAGATTTATCCAATATTAAAGTAGTTTCACAGCAGACTGTGCGTGCCTTTATGAAACAGCTGAAACTAATTCAGCATTCTGAAAGTGTATAATGTAGCCCTGTAACAGAAATTTAATTTGGTGCAGATTTCATAATTGACCAACCAGAAGTGAAAGTGATCTGACCTGCGAGGCAAAGTGAAAAATGAAGAAACATTAAAACAGCTGGTTCCCACCTAAAAATAGATTTTCTGTGTCTACAGCTCTGTCTGTTATTTCAATGGCAACCATTTATTAATATCTGTGACACTTGAAAACAGGAACTGTGTTGCTATTGTATAACACTGTTGTTCACATGTGTTAAAAACTGAGAAAGACCAGCCAGCAGTCAGGCAAAAACTGACCAGCATCCTTCTTGACTTTGAGGAGATGCCAGCGCAGGAAGGAGGGAAGGAAATGAAGAAGAAAGAGCCTTTTAGTGACCTGCAGACCTGAAAGACTTCCAGCAGTGAATGAGAGTGAAATTACAGGATCTTAAAATTCTAAGGTGAACAACCTGCTTTCTTTCACTTCACATCAAAAGGCAGACATTACTTTATTTGAAAAGGATGAAAAACAAAAGGCTGGATTCATATCCGGAGTTAAGCTCGGTTACTACTTAAATGAAATGTGAGTGCGATAAAGATTAAACTAGATAACTTGACTATCATCACATACAGCATGTAAAACTACTTTCAAGTCAAAACAGTTTAATCAGTATTGCAAAACTACTCCATATGTAGTGTTTTTTGTTATTTGCACACAATAGTATTTCTAGTTGGATATGCCCAAAACACCCCATATAAGAGGTGTCCAGGAGGCATCCTGCTCGAACCATCTCAGCTGACTCTTTTCAATTTGAAGGAGTAGTGCCTCTAGTCATAGTCTCTCCTGCATGACCAAGCTTCACAGCCTTCCTTTAAGGGGGGCCAGTCAGGAAGCTCATTTCTGCTGTTCTTTTGGTCACTATTCGGAGCTCATGACCATAAGTCAGGTTAACACGGGTTGACAAGTAAATAAACGTTCACGTTCTAACCCTAAGCCTGTCTGTCATTCTCCTGCTCCACTCACCCCTCATTCATGAACAAGACCCCAAATTTTCACATTGATTAGCTACTTCACAAAACAGCTATCAGAGAGCAAAATCTCCCAGACAAATGTGTCATAATAACTGGAGAAAATTGCTGCTGCTGGAAACTATGTGGCTGAAGCAAACAAAAAAGTTAAAAAACAAAATTAAACAAAACAAAAAAACTGAGCCAAAAGACGCTAAAATGTGTTGAAAACATTACACTGAAATAACCAGTGAAAAGCTGCAATGACACAGTCAAATATTTTAAAAAGCATGACATGTCACACCCGTGCCTTTGAAAACGTCACCCAATTGGAGGCCAGGAGGCATCGTAGAAAGATGCCCAAAACACCTCGAGGAGGAGGTAGACGAGGAGGCGTAGCAGCTCTGCTCTGAGTCCCTCCCGAATGACTGCACTCTTCAGCCTGCCTCTAAGGAAAAGAGCAGCTAACATTCTGAGCAAGCTAATTTATGCTGCTTGTAACCACAATTTCGTTCTTCTGGTCACCACCCAAAGCTCGTGCAGATAGGTGACAGTAAGGGCGGACATTGACTGGTAAATTGAGAGCTTCACTTTCATGCTCAGCTTCCTCTTTACCACAACAGCACAGCAGCCATCTGTCAATCTCCCATTTCCCGTCACTCATGAGCAAGACCCCAGAAAGCGTATACTGCTCCACTTAAAGCAGCAACTTGTCCCTGACCTGGAGTGGACACTCCACCCTTTTCTGGACGAGGACCAGTGAAGGACCCGACTTAGAGGTGTTAATCCTCATACTTGCCGCTTCACATTCAGCTGCGATCAACTCTAGTGTGAGCATGAAGCCACCCCCTGATGAAGCCAACAGCACCACATCATCGGCAAGGAGAGATGAGAATCTAAGGCCACCAAGCTGGAAGCCTTCCACCACTTGGCTACACCCAGAAATTATCCATAAAAATTATGAATAGAATTGGTGACAAAGGGGAGCCCTGACAAAATCCAACACCAACAGGAAATGTCCCACTTATTCCTGGAAATACTGACCACGTTCTCACTGTGGTTGTACAGGAAGTGAATGGCCCTCAACAACGGGCCAGACACCCCATACTCCCCCAGCACCCTCCATACGATAACCCCGAGGGAGGTGGTCGAATGCTTACTCAAGGTATCTAAACACGCGTAGTTTCGATGGGAGAACTCCCACACACACTCAAATATCCTTGGAGTATAAAGAGCTGATCAGTTGTTCCACAACCAGGATGAAAACGCCTTTGTTCCTCTTGAATCTGAGGTTTGACTAATGGACGGACCCTCCTTTCCAGCACCCCGGCACAGACCTTCCCAGGGAAGCTGAGGAGTGAGATATGCAAATCTGACACTAGGACAGAAAGGTAAACAAGCATGGAGACATGGGATTATTAAATAATTAAAGAAATGTATTTAGGGTTAAAATTATATAACTAGGTGCAAAGTTCCCTGTAGCCCACTCATATATAGCTGCTAGGTCATTTTATAAGTCCAAATCAGAGATGGTTGAATGGAAACTTTGTTGATTTGGGATGGAATGAATTTTGTTACACGGCAACAATGTTTCTACTCAGTGCAGAGACACTGGAGTCGTGCTGAGGCATTTCTCTGAGGGAGATTGTGTGTGGAGATCGTCCAGCTGTAACTCAGCTGCAGGAATGTCCAAATGAAGTGACAGTGGTGGAGTTTGTTGATTTCTAAGTGTGGGCCCTGTCTGATGTGGCAGACATCAAAGTGAGGCTCTTGCTGAGAAAGGCCTACAGACTTAATGTGTGTGTGTGTGTGTGTGTACAAAGAAAGTACCTGTTTGTGGAAGTTATTTGAATGAATGGATTAAATGACTTCTTAGATGTGGTAAAAAAAAAAGAAGTCTTAAACCCTTTGATTTACAATTATTGTTCAGATAAATGAGCTAGAAGTAGCCACGAGAAGAAGAAGGAACCATTGTGGTCATAATAGGATGGACATGCTCAACAACAATACTCAGGTAGGCTGTGGTGTTTAAATACATCACTACACAACCAGCAGCAGCAGGAGAGAACCGTGCATATTGATTACACCAAATTCTGACAATACCATCCATCTGTCGCAGCAGAAATCAAGACAAGACAATATCTTCCAGTCTGTTGTTGCACAGTTTTGCTAAGCACAAATGAATTGTAGTCTCACTTTCTTGTTCTTAGCTGAAAGGGACATTCAGTATGATTTTCCATCTTTTTCAAGGTTTGACATGTGTGTTCAGAGATGCTCTTCTGTGTACTCTAGTGTTGACTTCCTATGAGCTGCCCATCTGGCACCAACAACCGTACCATGTTCAAAGTCACTTAAATCACCTTTCTCCCTCACTTTGATGCTCGGTTTGAATTTGAGCACATCGTCTTGACCATGTCCATGTGCCTAAATGCGCAGAGTTGCTGCCATGTGACTGGCTGATTAGATATTTGCATTAGCAAGCAATTGAAGTTCCTAAAAAGTTCCTAAAAGCAAAACTGTGATGAAGCATTTGATCTGTTGGAAAACAATGTCACAATGACACACTTGTGCGATACTTGACAACAGAAAGTGTAAGAAACTGTTATTATGCTATATACAGTTCACACTGTTGTGCTGATCTCGTAAAACAGTTTACAGCATTTCAACTCTGACATGTTACTTTCAAACAATGCATGATATGGCAAAGCATATCAAACCTTTGATTCAGGCTGTGGAGTGTTGTAAGGTTAAATAATTCCTGCTCGGTTCAGAATCCAAAAGGCATCTCTCAGCACTTGGTTCAGACTTTGGTGCTTACATACACTACAACTGCTATTTCTTTATAAAGACAAATCAAGTTCAGATAACTGCCTTCCCACTAATTAAATTCCACATTCACAGCACAGCTGGCTGGGATTATTAATATTTTATTGGTGTTCCTCTCTGAACAGTTTACCTTTGACCGCACTGTGGTCTCGGCTGCACTTACCAGAGCTCCAGTTTACATCTGCCATGAAGTGTACATAACTGAAAAATGTATGCAAACAAAGCAGTAAAAATATTTTGTTTTATGGGCCATTTCACTTGTTAAAGTAAACACCAACATGTTTTGCCCGTTTTTAGGAAACAAAAGCTGAGTGTTACTTTCCAAAAAACTGCACAAACAGATTTTATGCCTAAATACTAAATGTGTGGCAGTCAAATGTTTAGAACAAAGGAAAAATAAAAAAAAAAGTCATAAAACAAACTGGGAGGTATGACAACCAAACAACAAGCATGTTTTAAGCATTTCTGTGGCAAACAGCAGAGCTTTTTGCTAACAGCTCTGCAGCAGAGCTGTTTGCTAGAAGGAAAATTCTGAGTGAAGTTTGAATGCAGTTTGCTTATTAGCATAATTCTGCCAATAGATTATTATTTTTCTGCTCAACATCGTGTTACATGAGTCAAGAAAGCATAAAAATAAAGTGCCCTCAGCATACAATATAAGTATGCTACTGTATATAAGATTCAGTGGCATCCCATCAGGGCAAGCAGGGCAAGCAGTGCTTACCCAATGAAATCTAAAAACCTAAAATATACTGAAGCAGAACTTTCAAACGAGCGTCCTGTCTGTGTTCAGATTAGCTTCCTGGTTGTGTAGATAAGTGAGCTCGAGGATGTGAATCATGGTTTCTGGGTCTTTGACGCAGAGTTTTGAGTTTAGTATTACTTAGAAATAATACTGAGTTCATCTTTACTTCAGGTCCTTGGTTCCTTGTTTTATGTTGGTAGTTCCCTTTCTAGTGCCATGTGTCTGTCTCAGTCTTGTCTCTGTATTTTATTCTTAGCATCTCATGTTTGATTTTTCTTTGGTCTCTGAGCTTGCTTACCTTACTGTCCTGGTGTCAAATTTGTATCTCTCACTCCTGGTCTCAGTGCTAGTTTCTTCCTGTCTTATTTTGATAGTCTTGTGTAGTTCTACTTCTGTTTTCCTTTGATTAGTTCCAGCTGCTCTCCCACCTGGCGCCTGTTCCCTTCTGTGTATATGTTCACTGAGTCTTCCCTCTGTTCTTTGTCGCATGCTCCCTCATGGCTGTGCCCCTCTTCATTGTGTTCCCTCAGAAGAAGAAGTACAGTTTCTGATTACCTGTTCCTGACATTATTTTGTAAGCTACAAGAACTCAAAAACAAAGCTACGATTTAAGTTTATGTCTTGTTTTTCAGAGTCCTGGATTTGTGTCCATCTCCTGCCTGCCACACAGCCCGATGTTGACAATGTATTTTAACTGTGAAGTGCCAACAACTGCATTTCCCTTAATGGTGTTTTGAGGCTGGGTCCAAAAGTGAATTGGTCCACATTGTGCCCCAAGTTAAAATGAACAGTTTCAGCACTTAAATAACCATTTTCACGGCACGGAACAAGTCTCTAACTTTATCTTTATACAAACTGCATGGTGTTTTGCAGAATTTCTAAAGGAACTGTTTGTCAAATAATATGGTCTGCTGTGAAAGAAACTTGAATTGAGTGAAATTCTACTGTAGTGTGTTAGTTACTTCGCACTGATCACGTCCTGTATCAGACATCTGTACACCTACAATATGCAGTTCATGAATGTAGCTAGGTAGCATTACCGTGTAAGTTATAGTAGCACTTAACCCCATAATTCAAATATAACCTCAGATGTCAGCATCATTGTGGCTAAATCCACCTTTTACACACATTCTCTGATTATAACGAAGCAGGATGTTAAATTTTGTGGATTGTAACTTTAAAGACGCTGCTATCTGGTGGGTTTTTTTCTCGCCCCTTTGCTTAAAACCTTTGTTTCAAGTCGTCTTCCAACCAAACACAGTGGAAACTAATAACCGCTCAGCTCTTGGGTGCCAGCTCTCATAACTCTACACACACAGTGACTCTTTTTGGGTTTCAGCTCTAGCAGAGCAATTAGACAGATCAAACCCCCGCAGTTTGTTTATGTACATACAAGTCTTTGGAATCTGTTGCTGCTTAATTAGCCTGCCAGTAAAACAGAAAAAAGGACATTTAAGGGACTAATTTGGACGTCTGCTATTGTGTTATGAAATCCCTGGAGCTTTATGCCCACTCCCACTGCAGCAGATTTTTAAAAAAAACTGTAGATGTTTATGGGGAGCAAAATGAGTGAGGCATGGTGTTTTTATTTGTCTTGGAGTCACTTACACACTACAGTGTTCAGCTTTATTGCACCTCTTGACCTTGTTTGGCTCAAAGCTGTACTGAATGTGTGAAGTGTTGCATGTGATTGTCATTTAGGCATGACTGATTTTGTTCTGCATTAAATATGAAAACATCAAAATCCCAAACTGATCAAAAAACAAACAAACAAACAAACAAAACTACTATATACACCACACAAATTCCCAAAACAGTTGGGGCACTGGGAATCAATGGTATATCAAATCCATATTGTACTTGCAAAATGGAAAATGGAATATTTAAATCAAATAAATGTACCATTTTAAGAAAAATTCAACCTCATTTTGGATTTGATGTAAACAACACATCTCGAAAAAGTTAACCTCTCTTCTTTTAACAACAATCCGTAAACCTCTGAGACCCGAGGACACCTGGACCTTTGGGAGAGCAGTGTTGACCCACTCTTGTCTGATGAGGACCCGAGCTGCTCAACAGTCCTGGAGCTTCTTTGGTGTATTTTTCGTGATGCACGGTGGAAGGTCTGGACTGCAGCACCCGTATGAAGCCATTTTCTGAATATTTCAATGATATTATGCAATGTATTCAAAGTATTCACAATTTTACATTGAGTAACATTATTCTGAAAATGTTTTTGCAGATTAATGAACTTCTTTCCTTCAGTGAAGCCCGCCTCTCTAAGCTGCTCTTTATACACTCAGTCATGTTGCCAATTAACCTAATTAGTTTCTCCAGCTGTTTTAGCTGTTGCTTTTTCGCACCCCTCTTAATTTTCCACCCTGTTGTTGCCCACAACTTTTCTGAGATGTGTTGCTTACACAAAAATCCAAATTAGCCAATATTTTCATGACTTAAAAATAACGTCTCAGTTTAAGCATTTGATGTGTTTTCTGTGATTCAGTGCAAATAAAATGGGTTCATGAGATTTGGAAACCACTGAATTCTATTTTTATTCACAGTAAACATTTTGCAGCTTGTTTTTTCTAAATGCTATAACCTTATAGTGTTTAAAATATTAACAGTGTAAGAAGATATAATAATGTATAATCCATCCATTCATCCACCCACCCACCCACTTTTAAGAAGTCTAAAACATTCTTATACCTTTCAGTTCTCAGGTGAAATGCTAAATGAGCTGCACTGTGAGCACAAGCTCCACTAAAGACATGGACATCATGCAAACAGACCATAGTAACAAGAAAACACATGAACCAAAGGGCAAAAAATACAATATGTTATTTTCATGCAACAATTAACAGCCGTGGAGCCATGAAGGAAATCATTGCTGCTAAATTTCTTGTTGGCTACATTTGTGCCTCAAAAAAAAAATCTTTGCAGTATTGAGAAAGAACATAAAGAGAAAGATGTCTGGTCCAATTAGTCCTGACATGTTAATGACCTGTGTCTGACTCGCTGAATAAGGTCATCTGCTGACTTTTTGGACTCCTCTTGTCTTGACTGACTTGTCTCTCTCTTTGGTCCTTATGAGTGCAGTTGTGCATACTTCTCCAATAATGGACTCCTACTGAGAATGCTGGAACAGGTCCAGACTCTTTTCTTCAGAAAGGACCACGGCCAGAGAACAGAAACTCAGCAGAAAAAGGCTTTATGTCAGTTTAGGGGCCCTGGGACTGTGCAGAAATGCCATATGCATGTCTTTTTGTGGCTCCTCACACTAGGTTCTGTATACATGTTTGTAGGAACATAGTACGCTATGTGCATGTAGGTGGGTTTGTGTGAGATTAAAAGTATCTATGCTGGGTCATGAATGTGGGTGCATTTTTGACTATGATTAAGTTTATTATGTATTTCAGTATACTGTATCTTTGCTTTGCCCTCATATACATTATGCACATTTCTGCATATGCTCAGGTATTTAACTGTAGCCATAAATGCACTATGTACAATATGATGGAGGTTTTACTCTCTGGGTGATGCGCGTTTGGGCATGGTGTTTCTAACTTGTGTAAAACATAAACAGACTGAGGTCACAAACAGCTAAAATGCTTATTGTTTCCACAAGGGTGGGATTTAAGACCTTTAAAGTTTGCCTTTAAAGTTAGTAAGAGTGGCTGTTTGTGGTGTCAGATTTATCCTCAGACAGTTTTTGTAAAGGCAAACTTAGCCTGACACATATGGTCTAGATTAAAGAGAGCTTTAAAAAAATCTTGTATCATATAGATTGTGTGAGTTTTCTTAAAAATCCTCAGAAGAGCTAAAATAATCTAAAGCTTGTGGCTTGGCTAAAGGAACCTGTCACTGTTTTTTTAAAGGGTTTTGGCCTCCCTTGCCTCAGTTATGTCCCACAGACCCAATTTATTTTGGTGGGGGAGAAAAACATCTTCAGCAAAAATATCTTCAAATGGAGGACAAATAGATGTGGATAGAAATAGAATCAAACACAAAGGCACCTTCAAGACAGAAAAATGTGAATAGAGCTGAATAAAGCACACAAGAACTCCTGAGCCTGAAAAGGTTAAACTCTTTCCACCACTTTCAGAACGAGTGACAGGAGCTTGAATTTCATTTAAACATCTATGGGTGGTGAATGGTCAATATAATGCTACAAAACTATAGAAAAAATGTCCACACACCCATTAGCTGATTAATTAGTGTGTCCTCAGTGTTTTGTTCATTTTAGTTTAATGCTACAGACTGGGCTCATAACAAAACTTCAAAATAGTCATTAAAAGGCATATTTGACACAAATTGTCTTTTCAAATATTTCAGGTCTGCAGCAAGTACTTTTGTCCAGCTCACCGTGGCATTAGTTTCTGTACTCCAGCTTTGTAATCGGTGTCACTGGGCGTCTCTGCTTTGGCGTTCTCCAAGCAGAGATGCCCAGAGCTCCATTGTGGATGATGTGGCAATCCCAGGCCAGCTGAGAGACGCTCCAGCATGACTTGGGTCTGCCTCCTAATGGGACATTCCTGAAACACCTCACCCAGGAGGCATTCAGGAGGCATCCCTATCAGATGACTGAACTCCTTGCCTGATCTCTACGGGAGAGCCCACCCTTTGAATGAAGCTCTGTGATCTTACACAGCCATGGATGCAGACATAAATTATGAAATATTATTTTATTATAAAATAAATTTTAAAAGACTGCTCTGCTTTGAAAAACAACGTTCAATTCTATTATATTTTTTATTTCCAGTTTATGCTCATTATTGAGGCTGTCCACTTTTCCAGTGATTATTCCAAGGCAAACCTCTCCTCACAGGCCATAGCAGTCAGTTTAAATTCTCCCATTAATATTCTACTTACTTTAGAGCCAAAAAAACAGTTTAACTGCTGCAGGGAAAACTGACGCAAGACACAAAATTACGATAACACAACCACGACCAAACGTGGTTACTACAAAGGGCAAAAACCCAAATAAACCAAAGCTGTATCAGGGTGAACAGCTTATACCCATTTCCACCCTGCATGAACACGCCTGCTGTAGCACCTACAGTATCACTGAAAGTCCCAAACTTTTGTTGCAAGATTTCATGGCTTACAAGAAGAATAACGAACATACCATCATGTTTTCCAGCAGCTAACTAGCAAAGAAAAACAGGAGCACCAAGCCAAACCTGTGAGCTCTGTGTTTTCACCAACTGGAAAACATGACTCAGTTTGCACCTACAGTACAGGGATGTAGGTCATTCTCAAGATCTACAGCCAATTCTCCTTCCTACAGATCATGTAAAATGCTGCAGCTGTAAAAACTGGTGTGACTATATAGTTTTGAACTAGTGGCTATAAAAATTGAGAAACTGACCTTGATCAAAAGACCCCCATCCAAAGTTCTTTAATATGTTTTCAGGGTCATGCACATGACAGTAAGCAGTGACAGATGGATTCTCTTTCAGCTCATAAACACAGATTATGCACAACAAGTGTAAAACTCTTGAACACCTTGAACACTCTTACAGTTATCAGCTCAAATTCCGCCTTCGAGTCCATATATGGCTCAATCTGGCTATTAAATGTGTTTGTTGGGTACGTTACACGTCCTGTTAAGCCAAGAACTGACTCCAGATGTAGCACGAGGTATTTGCTGCAGCGTCTGGCCAAAAAGCAACCAAAAACATCCCATTCCTTCACACAGAGGAACAAAGGGTTCTCCTAAGGATATACGGGTATACGGTATATACGGGAAAAATACTGATTTATTGAATTATTTGAAGGTGCATTTGCCTTTTGCATATAATTAAAATGCATACAAGGACAATGAAGAGCAATGCAGAAATAAAATAAATTGGTGAAACTAATAATATATATTAAACTATGTGCTAATGCCTCATAAGTGATGACTTTACCTTCACACGAGTGGTTCCCAAGGTTTTTGGAAACCGAAAACAAGCAACCAGTGCTTCTCAAAGTCAAGTAAGGATCATTAATGGCTGTATTTCAAGGATACTTTGTAATCAGAACTGCAGTTTCTTCAGTTTCTATGAAGAACCGAGTCTTTTGAGGCTTCCTGCTGCATGTGTATCCTAAACAAGTATTATGCAATCTCAAAATGCAAGAGGGGAGGGATTTTGCTTAGCCTCCAGAGGCTTTTTAAAATGTATTTTGGCATTTTATCTTCATTTTGCAGATGAGAATTTCAAAGGACAGATGGGAAATGAGCCAAAATAAATCAAATGTTGCAACATGCACGAAGGAGAAAAGCTCTTCTAAGGATCCTGCTGATGATTAGAAAAATGCTCCGATTCATCTGGTGAGGCTCCCGTCACCCAAGAACCACTTCTCCACCTCTCTCTTCTTTGGACTTTTAGGAACAGAAGTCTTCAAAAATCAATTTACACTTTGCCACCATTTAGACCGACATACATTCACAGTTGCCAAGTTCAGCTTAAATGCGTAAAAGGCAAAACGTCTCCTTTAAGCGTTTGCCGTCCTCTTAAGGCACGTCAGTCAAAATAAGTACCTTTAAGTTTCTGGTACCTTTAAGTACCAGAAACCTTTGTCTACACGGAGAAAAGGTTTCTACAACGGGGGAACCTCTAATCTGATAAAAGTCTGGATATTTTACGAGGCCCAACTCTCTCCTGTTGCTGGGATAGAGGCCACTGCTATCTGCATGGAAATGACCTTAGAAATAACCGTACGAATGATAGACTGATGAGGCAGCTCTTCACTACATGATGAATGGCACGGGATTCATCTGGCTCTTTCATCCTCCTTCACTTGGCTTTTACCCTACTCTGTTTCTGTTTACAAGCCTTCCATCATTCACTTGTCCAAAACTAAGATTTAAGATTAGAAGCGCTGACACAGAAAACACTACATTATACTTATGTCATGAATGCAGATGTTTTCAAAGACGAGGCATAATGCATAATGAGCCTGGAAGAAATAAAATATGAATGTGTCTGAATGCACATGAGACAGTGGAGGCTTTCTGTTTCAGGAGAAAAGGCCAAGAAGGCAACATTAGAGCTGGAAAAAAGAAGAAGAAGAAGAAAAAAAAGCCAAAGTCAAGTGAGAATTCAAGGAACAAGAGAATGTGGATTGCACAGAAAACTGGCAGCATTTGTGAATGTGTTTGTACGTGCACTTGGCATATGTGCAGTGCAAAGGGGCCTCTTGTGCACTTACTCTGGAGCCACTTAGCTTTTGGATGGCCGCATTTCATTTAGGAGACGAGGTCTGAAAAGTCTGATTTGATTGCTTTTCTAAAACAACCTCATCTAAAAGACTTAAATAACTAAATACCTCAGTGACAACGGCAAAGTGGTTCCAAACTCTTAACTGCATCTCTGTGACTGGGAATACGCATCGACTCACAGCCGTGCAGCCACGGCGTGAGTGGGTGGCTCGGAGAGAGCAGGCCTTGAAATGAAATTAGGATTAGTGCGAGCAGTCGATTCCTCCAGTGATCCCGCTGATCTGGAGCCAGACAGCCAGGTTCTCGGTCTCTTGCTTCTTCTTCTAACTCTATCTCCCTCCATTTCTTTGCGTTCACAGCTTCTTTCGTTCTCCCTTTGTCCCTGTGCGCCTCTCCTGTTATGGCAGAGTCGACATTTACAAGGAGGCCACAGCAGGGTTCACAGAAGGTAACAGCCATAAAGTTTGACACACCTCCAAAGGCTTTCCCAGTCACGCACAAACACAAATGAATTGGCCATGTGACTGCTGTGGCATAATGATCCCCCCCCTCCCCACCCCACCCCCCAATTAACCAGGAAGAGGTGGAACTACAGCTCAGAAGATGCTGGAATTTATTATAAGACTCTCTGATATGATGTAATAACAGCTCATGCTAATTTCCTCCATAATTTCATGTCCAAATTTCCACTGTTTGTTTCACTTATGTTGTGCCAATCACGAAAACATGTTATGCTTTACAGACAATTCGAGCTTTTGTGGGTAAGCGAATGACTAATCTCTCCTCTTCGCCACATGCTGTACCAATGAAGGTCACTGGCTGCTCAGCAGAACAAAGATAAAAGAGCTTTTTGCCAAACAGGCTTTCAGAATTCAAGCTCCAACTTCATTGTTTTAAGTTAAAGCTTTCAAAGCAACAGTCGCTGTCTCTGATAATCTGTCAGCTATGGAACAGCGCTGAGCTTTGCATACGTTCGCCTTCCAAAACAAGCACAATAAACTACAGTTTCAAGAAAATGAGATTCAGGAACATTAACTGCAACGTCTGAGGTTCAGCTGGTCATTAGTGCAAAGGTCTAATCAGCCAATCACATGGCAGAAACTAGCATGTAAACATAGGCAGGATGATTGGCAGAAATTCAAACTGAGCATCAGACTGGAGAGAAAAGAGAAGATATGCAGACCTTGTTGATGTCAAAGGTCAGAGGAGGTGCTTCAGGTTGATAGGAGGGCAACAGTAACTGATTGAACCACTTGTTACAACTAAAAGTATGCAGAAGAACATCTGTGAACGCACAACACAAACGCCTTGTTGATGTTAGAGGTCAGAGGAGAATGACCAGACTGCTTGGAGCTGGCAGGAAAGCAACAGTAGCTCAACTAACCACAAGCGAGGGACACAGAAGAGTATCTCTGAAAACACACCACATAGCACCTGGAAGCAGATACCTTTTAATGATGGAGGTGCCATAAAGGAAAGACTTCTATTAGCGCCACATGAATCTTTGAGAGGCTGCGATCAAAGGTGCCTAAGAATATGAACATCATGGAAGGGCTTAAATGGAATTTTACTTCACTTTAGTCTTTTCTCACAGTCACTGGGTGCTGATTTGCTTTAAAGGTTGACAGATGAAACATTAAACCCTCAAACTGCTCAAATCTGTACACATGAAACAAATTATGAGGCTCTTTGTCCATTAGAAAAGCTGGAATGCCAGTTCAAAGGTGGCACTGTTCCCTGTCACCCTGATAACCCCGTATATGTACATAGTGGAGGCCGCTGCATGTGCACAGCTGTGGATTAAAGGCAATATGGGAACCATGCAGGTCAAAGGAAACCGCTGTCACACTTTATCTCTTCAGAGGATCCGTCACATGTGGGAATTAAGTTTAAACCTGTCACACATGTGTCGAGTTCTGCAGCATGAACAGAGAGCCCAGAGAAGTGCAAAGGTCAATCTGCACTATAACTGCACAACAACTCAAATTCAAACATGTCAGAAAAAAAGCTGCATTAAGGCTACAGAGACTGGCACTGCGTTTGGCTCTGAAGCCTTCACACAAGTCTGTCAGGAGTAAATCAAAGTAACAAAAATTCAGCAAACTGAGGCAATAAAATTACCAGCAGGACTTTGTTGGACATTGTTTTAGTTCTGGCTGTGCTTCAAATGACTATTCATTCATACGTGCATGCACGTTTTCAATGCTTAACCAGAACAGACAGTTTAAGAGGGGAGTGCAGCTTCAAACCACATCCCAGAGTGTTACCCAACACTGACTAAATGGCCTTTTATGATGTAAGCGTGTAAATGTGTGTGTGTGTGTGTGTGTGTGTGTGTGCCCTACATTATAATTCAACTTCGAGGAATGGCTGACGTCATTTACATAACAGAGAACAAAGGACAACACGATGACTTTCTTCACATATCTAACACATCTCCTCATTTCTCGTCCTCTCTGATTTTCTGCCAGAGTCGTCCTCAACCTGCAGGACTTCTGCAGCTACCGGAGGACAAAGGGAGAGACTGTGGAGCGGCTCAGCGGTGCAAACTTGGCGTTGGTACTTAGTTGTGTGGAAAATTATATTTTGATTCATTCAGTCGCATAAATTTGGACAACTGACCTCCCCAGAAAAAAGCTTCAAGCATAAAAGTTAGAAGGGGAATAAAATAGCTGCTGTAAGGTATCTCATGCAGCCATGTGAGTAAACATTAAATTTGTGACTTTACAGAAAGGCCTGAGGCACATGTGTCCCGGTAACAGAAAATGGAAGAACAGCTTGTTACATATGCTAAAGTCTTATCAGGTGATTAAAGTTGTGAAATTACCTATTTTAATCCAAAATGCTTCTCTTTTCTAATATAACAAAGTAGTTAAATAGAAAAAGAAGAATAGCATCTAAAAACATGGTTTAAATGCAGGTTATGAACGTGTTTCTCTAATATTATTAAATATGCACAGTCTCACTCTCCTCTTTAAAATCATCAACTTTTGTAAATGTGGAAGCACTCAAATGTAATTTCGGCAGTCACTGGCAAACGAACTGTTTTGCCAATTGTGAGGATGTGTTGCATTTGAAAGATGATGGCTGGTGCGAAAACGTGGTCCAGTGCAGCTGGCAAAAGCATTTGGAAAAACTGATCAAGAACAGCCGAAAGATGATTTGATATCCAGCCAGTCGCTAAACCTTATTCGTGCGCGCTGTACAAACTCAAGCACCTCCTGTGTTATTCAAACTGTGTTCACTTTAAATAAACACCTCATGGCACGTATGTTACAATCAAAACATCAGAACAAAAACGCAAGACGTGTCAAAGGAATCGTAGGAGCATAAATTTGCTCAACTTCCTGATTTTTGTCAGGAAACAGACTGAATAAATATGAAACCAGGTGAGCAGAACAAGGAGAGGAGGGTAAGTGGACGTTGAAGGAGGCACCGTCAGGCTGGAGACAAAGAGGAAGACCAAAGTGAAGATGCACAGATGTAGTGAGAGACGACGTGCAGATTGTTATGACAGAAGAGGATGCAAAGGGCCGGGTAATGTACAAAAAGGTTTTTGTCATCGAAATACGAACACGTTATGAGAATATTTAGCATTAACGGCTTGAAATCAAGTTAATAGCTTTGGAATTTTCTTGAGAGACAAATGAAGTCGTGTGAACCTTTGACTTCGAGATTTCATTTACTGTGGTTTTTCAAACAGTCGTTCAAGGTCTCTCCTTGGGTTTCTGAGAGCTCCTTGAACTCTTAAACTTCACGAATTATAGTTTGTGACTCAGTTCAAAGATAACGTGCGCTGTTCCACGAGCGCCTAAATCTCCAGTGAAAATCCAGAAAGTTTTATGATCGCCAAAGATATGCAGGACGGCGGAAGATTAAGCTACATGATTCATCTACTCGCGCACACCCTACCTGCAAGGCAAAGTCCAAAGATGGTGAGAAGAACGAGGATGTAGAGGGAAACAATGGCGTACTTGATGGATGAGAGGGAGTTCAGATGACTGCAACACTGGTCCTGCTTCCTGCGACGCTTCGTAGAAACTGACAAATAGAGAAGGATTTATTGTGAATACCAGCAAACTGCATTCTGAAAGTGTCTGAAGTTGTGGATGATCAGATGCAAAGCTCAGTGAACATAAAGCAAGTCATATTTATTGTTTACTCATAATAGTAAAAGAAAATCCAAGATTTTTGCAGCCATGCTCTGCCTCGTCCCACTTCTGAAGGAAACGCGAAAATCTAAACCTGCACAGTAAGCATCCTCACTGGAAGCTCTTTTTTTTTTCTATATTACACATCCTAGTCGTGACCTTTTCATACTGCACATGCAAAACAGCTGCAGATAAAATCGTAGCTATACATATAACAGGCATACATAATTCTAACTTACTCTACATCACAACACACATACAGTACAGTGTGGACTTTGCTACACAGTATGAACCGCACAAGTACGCTCACTTAGAAGCTATTGCTATAATTCATGTCAGCACTTAACGCTGCTCTGAAGGTCAAACAGATGTTTGAGAATTAGTCTTAATAAAACTGACAGCACTGTTTATGAGTAATGTAAGGTTTTTTTTTGCTCTTCGGTGTCTGTGTGTCGGACAGCTCGGCAGGAGGCAGCAATCAGGCTGCTGATGCTGCTGATGGGAACATTCCTTTCAGGTCACGAGGAGTTTCTAAGGAGTCTTATTCTTCATCAGTCACTGGAACAGTAATAAGATTTATGTGTTTTCTTTAGACTTTACTTGCATAATTCACAAAATATTGCGCTACACATAGTTAAAATGATCGTTTGGCACAAGGAAACAGTTTTTATTATTATTAGCTAACAGATATGAATATAAACTCACAGCCACTTCATTAAGCACACCTGTTCAACTGCTTGTTAATGCAAATGTTGCTTTGTGTTGTTAGTAACGGCGGTTAAGTTCCCACAGTCCATCTTTTTATGACCACAATTCAATTCAGTTTTATTTATGTAATGTCAAATCAACACTCATCTCAAGGGTAAGGTTAAAAACCCCACAATAATGCAGAGAAATCCCCAACAATCAGACGACCCCCACTATGAGCAGGCATTTGGTGAAGGTGGGAAGGAAAAACTCCCTTTAAACAGGAAGAAACCTCATGAAACAAACATACAATATAATTACAACACTGTGAACAAGGCTGACGTTAAGCTCGCAGAGAATCCAGCTTCCTTGATTGATCCCATATACAGAAGGATTCCTGTTGCTCTTTACAGTAGAAACTCGTTATCCCCGGTACAATAATATATGCAGTTTTAGTTCTAAACAGGAAATATTTTAAGTTTATAACTCGTTTATTTATCAAGTAAAGAGCTGCCAGTCTGAAATGCTAGCACACTGGGAGTCTGGATTTAGTGAGATGTATCATTTATTTCTTGCACAATATTCTTTGGCTCTTCCTTCCTAAATGTGTTTGACCAGATGTACCAAAT
>VOQJ01006826.1:21894-41176 GCA_015052665.1 Apistogramma diplotaenia
CTTCCTAAATGTGTTTGACCAGATGACTGTACCAAATCTATGGCTCGATCAGTTTTCAAGGGGTACTGAGGAGAGTTTTCCACTCTTCCCTACCACGGAACTGTGTGTCTTAGGTCAAAGTAACCCTGGGTGCTTTTTAGGCTTTAAACAATTCAGTCTTTATCTTAATGCAAGATAAACAATTTCACTAAGAGCAAATTTTACATTGATATAAGTCTAAATAAGGTCTGAAAAGTCTTGGAAAAAGGCCCCAGGTGTCAACAACATGAACATCACGATAAAAACCCAACACGAGATTATAATGACAGTCGATCTTCCTGTTAACAGTCATGATGTTGGCTCGGATCGGACTTTTAAATAAAACCACTGACTCTGCAGCGCAGCCTCCCAGCAGCATGCTTTCATTTGGACCATGACAATCTATCATCATCCATCTGGACACACACACACACACACACACACACACACACACACACACACACACCTCCAGCATTAGGCAAACACAGCTGGCTCAGATGCATGTTTATGTGTAACATGGTTGGAATGTATAGAAACAGAACTTGGCACTCGAGGCCAGTCTGCCTCTTTATTTAGGTAATGTTAGACTTCAAAACAAAATTCAAGACACAGACACGAAACACTCATGGCTCTACGTAAACATTTTTATAGAAACAGACAGAAAACAGCGTGTACTGTACCACGAGGGAAACATTTCTGCCCACTTTTCTGTCTTCTAAAGCATTTTTTTCAGTCTCAGAGTAAAACCCCCTTGTAACAGCCAGGGGTATATGCTAGATGAGAAAATCATTTCCATGGCACATGTGTATGCGTTATGCAAGTATGGAGTGAGAGCAGAGAGGTGATTAACTTAGCATAAACACTGGAAACCGAATCTATGACAGTTTTCTACCCCCAAGAAATGACTTGTAACTGCTTTAACTGTGCTTGTCTGACTTAAACAAACACTTCAGAGGTAGCAGGTGGCACATAATTGAACGTTGGACAACCAGATTAGCAGCTCTTTTTTTCATTCTGGATTTTAAGCTAGGCTAGCTGCCTTCTATCACGTTTTACAGGCTGCTGCAGACGCAGACGTGAATGTGGGGAGTGGAAAGGAAAACTAGGCGTATTTACCGCACTATCTTTCAAAAACTCCAGCATTTATGAATTTCTCTATCACACTGTAACTGCATTGCATTGGCAGAACAATATCAGAACTAAATTGCTGATTTTAATTACAGCTACATCTTTTCCACCTGATGCCAATATTCAGTCAGTAAGAGACTCGTTTGGAAATTACTTTATTGTACTGTTTGATGTTTCTGAGTCACGCGTCTCTGGCGATATGTTATCAACATACAGCACTGCTTAATAAACAGATTAGATTGGAATTAGCAAACTTGGAGGCTTCATTTATTAGTAAACTTGGAGATTTTGACACATTTACAGGCTTTTTATTTCCAGCTCGGTCAGCGTGTGAGTCAGTGCGTGTGTGCAGATGCTCTCAGGTAAAATGAATTTATTGGTTTCTGGCAAGTATCACAGATTCCATAAACATTAATAACTCTGTAGGTCTCTTTAATTGGCAGGTGATGTTTTAAAGGCCCAAATTGAAGTTTAACCATTAACATGTGATTGTTAAATTAAATGTAGTGTGCTGTTACAACTAATGTTCATATAGGATACTGCGGTGGAGACCTACAGTATTTCTTCACGTCATTTTTTAAAGCTTTTATGAAAACCTTGCTGACTTTGGAAAGCATGCTGGGAAAATTTGGGTCCAACATGGAGTAAAAAGTGTTTAGACACAAAAATTTAAATTGAAGGATTTATTTTAAACTTTTTAAAATGGAGAAAAGTACGTGTGAAACAATATGCACCAGAAACCAAAGAAAGCATAAATATTCTGAGAACAAAGCACCAACTACGGTGCAGTCCAGTAAAGTACATAATTCAGCAGCCACTTTATTAGGTACACTTGTTCAACTGCTTGTTAATGTAAATGTTTAAGCACCCAATCAAGCATCAGCAATTCAAAGCATTTATGAATGTAGACGTGGTCAGAGGCTGCTGAAGCTCCACCGTGGACAAACCATCTCTGGGCTTATGTGTCTGAGGCCTTGCTTAAATAAGCAGTAAACCATTTTAAAGCTTGAATAGCTGCGTCATGGATCACTGTGTGGCAGGTGGAAGAGAGACAAAGAGCTGACACACAGAGTGACTTAAATACATAACAAGGTGATCAGCACACATCCAGCACACGGACTAAAGAACTATCAAAGTAAAACAGGAAACCACCAGACAGAGGCAGAAACGTGGACTTGACATCCCACAGAGGAAACAAAGCACACACGAGAGCGGGGACGTGACAGAGGGCAGGCACCAGAACACAGACGCTGGGCAGACGGGAACAAAGGGAACTCTGGAATCAATATGAAAACAATAACTGAACACAAGACAGGAGCTCAGATGTAGAAACAGAACCGAAGGCGAACTGGAAAACATAACAGGAGCAGAGAGAGACCAGAAACCAGAAGAACCAAACACAAAACGCCGGGCCACCCACTCAGGACCGTGACGAGATGAGTTATAAATAAATCGCACCCTTTTGTCATGAAGATGGAGATTAGAAGCTAAAGACATTTAGGTTGTTTCAGTAAAATGCTGCAAACATTCATTTCTGCTGTGAAGTTTGGTATTTTAGCACGTGAAGGCCTTGGCTTTGCTCTTCAGCCAAATTTAACCTGTTTTATCATGTTACACCACAGCCCTGTGCCGTAAATATTCCCTCTAATTGACTGAGGTGTGAAAGTGTTCTTGGATTAGTAAAAGTGGATGAGGGCAGTGTTTCTGATCTGTGCGCCCATTGTCCACTTTCCATTAAAATGTCAACAAATTCTTAGGTTAACATTTAATACGTCTTTCCCAACAAGCTGGCTGAGCCTTGGTCTGAAACCTGAGAGCGCCACAGGGTCAACTGTGGATTCATTCAGCTGCACCTGTACACACACACACACACTCATCACACACACGTTGCTTCTGGACATTTCTGGCTTCTTCAGATGACCACAGTGAGAGCAGAGCGAGAGCCAAACGGTGACAGCATTGTGCATGTGTGTGAGCGTGCTTGACCGAGTCTGTGTTAGTTATCAGTGTGTGGGTGGCTGTTGTGCATGTATGAATAAATGACAGTGAAAATCAGTTATTACATTTTTTTTTCTTGTTTTGCCAGAGCTTTTTTAGAGCTGTCCTCGTCATTAAAAGAAGATCCTTCAACACAAACATCTGTGATCGGCGTCTTCGTGCAGCAGGACGCGCTGTGGGTGCACTGGGAGCTAAAACTGGAGTTCAGTTTGCTCCTTTGGAAAAGCCGTGTTCGGTTCGGCACTTTCACAGCTCAGTGGTTCCCATTACCTTCGTCGCACAGGTTGAGTTTGGATAAGTTGCGTCCATCGTAGGCCTCTTCGTAAATGGAGACATTCTCTCGCTCTTCATTTGTGCTCAGATACATGGCCTTGTTCTCCATCTGCTCCTGAGGGAACACAGAAAATGGATAAAGACTGTAATCGCTCTACATCCAAAAGGAATATTCAAAAGTTCTAAAAGGTGGACACCGTCGCCATGGAAACACCTTTGTTTAAAGTCCTACTGTGAAACTTTTGCTGTTGACACCTCATTGTGTTTAAACCAGACTTATTCAGTCTGACTGGAGCCATCCATCTTCCTTCCTCAAGCTGCATCTGTCCATGGTGTCAGCATCTCACAGGTACAGGTGGTCCTTTAAAAAGTAAGTGTAATCTATTGCCCCCTATTACTACAAATGAGGCAGACCGGCTGTGGGAGTACCAGCTGGCTTTGAACCACAAGAAAACCAAATTTCCAAGTTAAACAGAAGGAAATCCTTATGCCGTGGCAGTCTTTAAGCCAGTGTAACGTGATTTGTTTCCTCGGCCAACGGAGACGAAGACAAGTCATGTTTCAGTCCCATTCCATTGCTCCATTTGCTTTTAGAAAAGGCATGAATGAAAATGCATAAAACATTATGGAAAGGTCAGTCACAGGGTACGAGAGAAGGAGTTATTCACCTTTCATACCAACTGGCAGCAAAGAGCACGTGGACGTAGCTGCTGCTCCTCAAGCAATTTGGTTTAATTTCTCTGCCAATTTTCCAAAACACGGTGGAGTATTTGAACACCAACCCAAGAGGAAATGGTAACTGATCAAACATCTGATGAATGGTCTCTCTACTTAGCAACCCCTTTCTGAGATATATTGAAGCTACAGTGGCAGCAACATCCAAGTTGCCCACAGCCTTTGGCAGGGAATTACCTACAATTCTTCATCCAGGATCCCAAACCTGTTTCGGTTTTGACCCTCTGAAAGTGTCCTGGATCCATGAAAAAAAAAAAATCCTAACTGGATGCTTTCCACAAAAATAAAAAGTTGTTTTTGCTCTGCACCATGTTTACAAGCTGCTTTGTCACATCATTAAACATGTGGCTATGCAACTTGCAAACATGGAATTGGAAAAGATGGGGGTGTGGCTGCATTGGTCACTTGAAGTTTTTTAAATATTTTACTACTATAAACATAAAATCACTGCTTAATTATATAGATTTATACACACAATTAGACAAGTAGAAGAATTACAAGTATCCATGTTTCAGTTCCAACAGATTTTGATTATAAACAGAATTTAATTGAACAGGATAAGCAGAAGAGGGTGGATGGATGGATGGGTGGGTGGATGGATGGAATTACAGCCATTCTAACATGACTTGAATGCTGTTGCTTTTGTCTATTTTTTTTCATTGAGATCCCAGCATGAATTTGAAGAGAGACGACTCAGGATTCACTTCAGGCACGTCATTAAAAATGAATGAATCTGCATGAGGCTGCAAGTGTAGCCTTAAATGAATGAACAACTGGAGTACAAGAAATTGGCTGGTATTTGCAAGTGCACTGGCTAAAAAGTGAGGATAAAATGCATCGTTTACAGAAATGCTTGGTTAGTATTAAAGCAATTTGTTACCAGTGTCACTATTCCATAGCTTTTTCACCACGAAGGAAAAAGAAGGATTACTTTTTGATTCTTAGACTGTGAAACGTAGAAACTTGTATTAGTATTGGCCTCAAAAACATCTAAGGTAAACAATTAAGAGCATACTGACAGATCTGTTTATGGTTGAATTCCAGTAACTCCTTCTCTTGGAAGCACTAATTCCACTTTAACCACCAGGTTGACAGTGTCATCAAGCAGCTGAGTTACATAATCTCTTGTATAACTCAGTTTAATTAAAAGCAGACTGAAGCTCACATTTTATTCAAGACTTTTTACATGCATGCAATTTTTCATGTTCTAGTAGCACCAGACTGTTTATTCAGCGTCAGGCATGTTAGCTCTTCTAGTTTGGGCAGGTTTTCCCACGATATGCATAATGCAAACCAAAGATGAACGATATAAAAGGGAACGCAGGACAAATAAGAGCGGGGATACAGAGGCTATGTCAGACATGTTTGAGGGATCAAATGAAGTCTGCTGCAGTCAGGAGTCGTGGGTGTTATACTCCCACGAACCCTGGTGGCAGATCTGTGAGCGTTTGAGAAAGTCGTTAAAAAGTGCTCAGTCAAGACTCTCATTAAAGAGGGGACGGAGGGGTCAGGTTGACATTTAGACTAAGGCTAGGCAGGAGTCATTAGGCTGCTAGGAGATCCCACTAAACACTCCACACCCTTGCATGTGTGTTTGTGTGTGTGGGGGGTGAGTTATCTTCTAATTACACTGCGTCTGGTGGCATATAACATTCTTCTATCGCTCAGTGCCAACAGAGGATGGTGGGAAAGCCAAGCACTTAGAGTTTTACGTTGCCAGCTCTGAACCTTTGCTATTTCTAAACGTAATGATGAAATAATGTGAAAAGAACATGAAATTTAGAGACTATAAGTGCAAGGCGAGTGATACGCATCTACAGTTGTACGGGCCACACTGCAGCCAGATTCTGAATTTATAAAGGCAAGTACATTTAAAAGTATCCATTAATTCATTTCTTAGCATCAATCGTTAAAATGACAGCTCGTCTGCCTGGAAGCCCGTCGGTGGGAATCACGGAATTAGATGTTAGTGTGATGAAATGAAAATGACCAGATGCTTTTATAAAGTATTATAGGTGCATAAATGCTGCATTTTGTATTTAGTAAATGTGTCCTGGTCCTCAGTTACAGTATGTACCCAGTTTTTGGTTTTGTTTCTTCATCCTAGTCTCCTGTCTTGTTGTTAGTTATTGTTTACATTTTGACTTCCTGCTTCCCTTTGTTCCCGTCTCCCCCTGCTGTGTTCTACCATCTGTTTTGTCCCTTTGTCGTGTCCCTGGCCTCGTGCGTTTTTGCATTCCCAGTGTTGTCACTAGTCTGCTTCTCCGTCTCATGTCCGTGTGTTTCCTGTTTTACTTTGGTAGTCTGAGTCTCATCACTTTACTTCCTGGTCTCGTCCTGTTTGATTATTTCCAGCCGCGTCTCCACCTGGTCCCTACCCTCTCGTTATCTTGTGTTTGTATTTAAGTCTTCAGTCTGTCAGTTCTTTGTCACGTCGTCTTTGCTACGCTGCCGTTAAGTTTTGTATTTAGTTCTGGCACCTGTCCAGCCCAGTTTATTTAGTGTTTCTTGACATTCTGCCAATAAACCACCCTTCAGGTCCTGCATATTGGGTCCAACTTCACCTCCCACACAGTGCAGCCATGACAAAACGCTTGCTGGGAAAAGTGATGACACAATATCTAAGATAGATTAGAAACTTCAGGGCCGTACCTGTTTGCCAATTTTGGTTGCTCAATTCCTGATACTATAAGAAAAAAATAAACAGTCTGTGAATTATGGTAATATAAAGACAAAGGTTTCAGTAGAGCAGGGGCTCATCAATCAAACAATCCTAAATAGAAATGTTTGAGAATTTCAGAATACTCAACATGGTTCTTGTCCCATTGTGGAAAATCTGATGTCTGGCACAGAGACGGGAGGATCAATAGCCATTGATAACAGTAATGTTATCAACGCATGCGGAAGAGATTAATGAGCCTGTTCAGGACTACAAGGAAAATTCCTGTTCTCAGTTAATTATGGAACAAATACTGTACATTTGGCTTCTGATAATCACTATGGGAGGTCTAATCATTTGGTCCCAAACATCACTGATGATCCTGCCTCAGAGTGAAACACGAGTTCACATATTCATTATTTCCAAGATGGGTTATTGTAATTTATTATCCTCAGGCTGTCCTACAAGCTCCCTGAAAAGCCTTCAGCAGATTCAAAGGCTGCAGTGAGGAAACAGGGACTAGAAAGAGAGAACATATTGCTCCCATATTGGCTTCTCTTCATTGGCATCCGGTTAAATCCAGAATTGAATTTAAAATCCTTCTTCTCATATATAAGGTCTTGAATAATCAGGTCGCATCACATCTTAAAGACCTCACAGTACCGTATCACCCCAGCAGAGCGCTTCATTCAGGCTGCAGGCCTACTTGTGGTTTCAGGCGTTTCTAGAAGTAGAATGGGAGGCAGAGCCTTCAGCTATCAGGTTGCTCTCCTGTGGAAGCAGCTCCCAGTTTGGATTTGGGAGCTTTAAGATTAGATTCATATTCATTTTTGATAAAGCATGTAATTCGATTTTTGAAAATGTGGAGGTAAATTTAAAAAAACATGCATGTATGTTACTGGAATGTGGTTCACTGATAAGATGCGACATCAAATGATCAACCGGTGAACCACACCTAACTGTCAATGCTCTCATTCAGGATCGTAAGGCCTTACTGTGGTGAACCTGAAATAAAGCAAAGGATGGAGAGCTGCCATCACTATTTTTATTGGCTCGGGACTCTCAGCTACTCCCCAGGTTTGTCTGTCAGTCTGCACACATCTGCTGCTCTCCCCTCCTCCAATGAATGATTTACTGTTGGGTGGGTGCCCTCGCTATATGAGCACATAAAAACTAAATGAGGACAACTAACACCAAAGCAGGAGGATAGCAAGTCTCTCTGGTTGGATAGGTAACAGGGTGCAGACCACTGCCAGTGGAGGGGGGTGTATAGCCTGCAGGTGCTGTGAAGTCTACATCATCTAAGCCTGGTGAGTGGCAGGCTGGCTTATAATCCACCAAGAAAGGAAAAAACGTAACTTTTCTTAAAAATAAATCAGGAAACAGACATACTTTTCTTGAAGTAACACAAAACAACTTCTCCCTCTCTTATAAAGTCTCTGGTCAGCCTCACAGAACATGAATGCACAAAGAGTTTAGTGAACTGAGAGACAGCACAGCAGGCAGACCCCTCTCAATTCTCCCAGCATAAGAGGAAACAATTATCTTGTCATGCATTGTTGCCCTGTAAGATTTGCCCTCAGCAGAACAGCTGATCATCTGCAGAGACAACGCGTGTGGTCTCAGCTGATATTTAAAGCAGATCAGAACCTGAAACTAAAAGACTGCACAGAGGTGGGAGTGAGTGCATGTGTAGATGGTGCAATAAATATATTTTTAAGTAACACTACTGACACTTTTTTTGCACATTTCTCCTGTTCAACAAGCAATTAAAAAATTACTACAATCAAAAACATCCGCTTTGTTGTATTAAGACCCAAAATAAAAGCTCACAGCACGTTTTGGTCTATGAAGTTGAAGCCCTTGAAAGCATCACAGTAGTCAGACGGCCCATGCCTTTGTTCAGTCATCCGTGTGCGACATTAACCCATTTTTCTCGGTTAATTAAAAGCAGAGATACTTCATGCATGACCACGGAAACACAAAGCAACAATTTTCTGTGGATGAGTTCCATTAAGTGTGGGTTTCCTGTCCTTTTGTGGCGCTGCTATCCAATAAATTGCATGCAGCAATTCAACTGTCATTCAGCCTAATAGCAGTAAAAATTTAACGCATGTCAACGAACCAGCAACTCGGAAAGGTGGAGGTTTGGCCCAGTCGTGGGTTTTGCAGATGAGAAACAAACGTCATTAAGCTATGAACACACTAATTAATCACAGCTTCACGCGTCTGATACTCTTAGATTTCACTGATGTGATTTGCAGTAGGGATCCCCCGTTTAAACATATTCCATAATATCACTTTTCAAATGAATGACAAGCGGCACAGATTTCCGTAAAATGTTGTTAAATACTTCGTCAGATAATGATAAGCCTGTACAACGTAAAACCTGAAGGGGATTAGCAGCGTGAGCGCTCCTGTCTCACCTGATCAGCTGTCAACTGGAAATAAAATTCACAGCTCCGCGTTTTTCATAATTGCCCCCAAAATGCTGCGTCCTGACGCTCAGGTTCTTCTTTCAGTCCCCCAGCTCTCAAAGTGTCATGAAAACCACAAAAAAGTATTTTAAACCCTTTTTTTTCCTTTTCTTTTGTAGAAAAATTTTGTGAAGTGGCACAACATGCACAGCCTCTGCCAACGCTGCGGTGACAGGCAGCAGCTCTGTAGTGGAGCGTAAACTCTGACATTTGGAGTAATATACCCACAACAACGTCATGTGACCAGCACAAAACTCCAACTGGGGCTGCCGAGCAGCTGGGACCGGAGCTGCGAGCTGGAAATGACCACTACCTGCTGTGCACGAGCGCCCTCTGTTGGATACAGGCAACACAACTCACCGCAGCTCTAGCATCCTCCTCCTGTCTCTGTCCTTCAGCAAGCTACAGTATGTAAAAAGACGCTACTTTTTAAATGACTTTGTCTTTCATTCATTCAAAACTTCTAAAATATCTAAAAAAAAACAATCAAACAAGTGGTTTGCTTTTGATACTGAAAGCTGTTTTGACACATTCTGACATCAACACAGGTTATGATTTGGAATCCTTTTTTAGAGCAGTTCATAGACACCGAGAAATACACTGTGATGGCAAAGTGGAAGCACACATAATGAACACTAACACTCATTAGTAAATCACCCAGATTTCTGTGCATTTTAGTCTTTAATTCCGCTGTACAGTATCGTTTCCTTGTAGTCACTTCTTTAAAGTGATGTTGCTTAATTGTCCTACAATTTCCTGCTTGTAAGCTTCATTATCCAAATTGAGCAGCGCTCCACTTTAATGTGCACTTTGAAATATGGCACAATTGATGTTTTGTGAAGTTTTTAATGCCATGCACAGCACTTTGGTTAGATTATGTTTTCTTTTACATTGTATTCTTTGACACAGTAAGTTTTAAATGTCTCCTTTTACAACAAATGAGAGGATAAATCACAAAAGAACTAACATTATTCTGACATTACCCAAAAACCGCAAAAGAAAATCAGTTTATTTTCTTTGGTGTGCTTGGCTTTAGGGAAACCATTACTGTGTGTGTTGACTTCTCTGTAAAACTGTGTTGGCAGCAGTGGCGTGCCTTCAAACGATGGAGCAGACCTCACTGTGAGCAAACGCTGGTTTGTAATGTGTTTGCCTTTGTATAGCATCATTTTTTTCTGGGAGCTTCACCTGTTGTGCACTCGTGGCCCATCCAGCCATCCAGGCACACATGGTTCCCTGAAGGTCCACGAGGAGAGGAGTTGTCACAAGGAGAACACCGTATGTTGCATATGGTACGTTAGTAATTTTCCTCACACATCACCAGGATACGATAAATGATGTGTGCCACAGGCCCATCGTGCATGATAATCTGCCGGGGGTCACCAGGGCTGATCCAGCCAGTGTGGATGCTGCGCTCTGCAGTCATCTGCTCCTCCTCAGCTGAAAGAAAACAGGATGAAGAGAAGCCACATGAAGCTGTGACTATCTGGCATGCTCAGACCGCAGAAACACGCTTGAAATGTGAGACATCTGTACACTGAAGGCTGTAGAAGAATGAACCACCATGAGACACAAGCACTGCAGTCTCAATTCAGACTCACTTCCTTCTCACTGCACACACGAGCACCTCTTTGTTTCTACAGATAAGATAGAAAAACTCAGGGAACTTAATGGTAGGATGCAGTCTAACATGATGTCAAAGGTAAACATGGTCACTTTACTTCACATCAGTTTCAGTTTGTGTTTAATAGCAATGCACTAGTTGCTACAGGGAGAGCTAACACAGTGGAAGAAGCCAACAGCAATGGGCCAGCAGTTTGGAAGTTATTTCACAAGTTCTACTCCAACAGCCTTACTTTGCATATTTGCAGAAGTGAGCTGACATGAGTGAAAAGCGCAGATGATCAAAAGGTTTTGGTGTTGGCCATACTGTAAGCAAATCCCACTGAGGAACTGCCAAACTCTCCCAGTTGTGGCAGCAAATAATAAGATCCACAGCAGTGAGATGCGTGTGAAGTTCAAACTTACCCCAGTCCCAGGCTTCTACCATCAATGTGTACGTCCACCGGAGGAAAAAGAAACACGCGCTAATCACATGGCATTTAGGACCAAATATTTCAGTTCTGCACACGTGGGCCTAAACAAGCATTCCAAGTGTTGTCCACTCTGACTAATAGCAGCCTTCAGTCTCACTGACCATTCTTGGGGTGAACAGCTGTGTAAATATTCCTAATTTTTTTGCAGCTCCTTTTCCCTCAACAACACAATCATCCTCTTTCCTAATTTAAAAAAATAATCAGGATCTGCAGCTGGGTCCTCAACTTCCAACAACCCAGAATGTGATGTTGGAGGCCCGGCTCGCAGTCTCCGCCATAATTCATTCCAAAGGTGTTGTGTTGAGGACAGGACTCTGTGCAGGCCACTCAAGTTCTTCCACACCAAACTCGCTCATTCAAGTCTTTATGGACCTGCTTTGTGCACTGGGGGCATTTACGGTACCTTACCAATCTCCAGGTGCAGAAATATTCTTTAACATCTACAGATAAGGTCCATTTTTTCTAAACATGAAATAAAAAAAACCCCAACCTACAGTATCCATAACTTCAAATATTGAGGTAAGAAATTGAAATTTCCAGAAAAACACTTGACAGATCAAACTCGTGGCTCGATTATTCAATTATTGACTAATGTTAGGCAGAAATGTCCCAACTTTTGATGGAAATTATAACCATTTATTCTTCTTACTTACCTTTATCCATAACATCAAAGCATGCATACTATTGGCTACTATTGGCTTTTATCCGGGGCTGCTGCAGTTGGTCAGGCCTAGGTTCAGCAACATTATGTGCTCAAGAACACAATGTCAGGATTCATCAGGCTGTGAAAGAGTGGTTCTGGGAGCACGAGACATCATTTTGGCCCCCACAGAGTCCAGACCTGAACCCCACTGAGAACCTTTGGGATGTGTTGGAGAAGGCTTTGCACAGTGGTCAGAATCTGTCATCATCACTGCAAGATCTTGGTGAAAAACACTGGATGGAAATAAATCTCATCACATTGCAGAAGCTTATGGAAACAATGCCACAGCGAATGCATCCTGTAATCAAAGCCAAAGGCAGTCCAATGAAATATTAGTGTGACTTCTTTTTGTGGTGACTTGTTTTTTTTTTGGCCAGGCAGTGTATGACACCGCCCTCTCCATCTTTCTCTGCATTCTCCTCCCAAAACCTGACTCCTGTTGGGAACTATAATGCTGTTGTGCTGTAACGCAAACTGCATTCGTGTGCAAAAGCAGGGATCAACTTTAATTAAACTGAGAATGAAAATGATTTCCAGCACACTGCCAAAGTTAATGCATACCTGCACAGAAAAACACACACTGCAACACAAACAGCCATAGACTGGCCTCCGAGGAGCCCTTGTGCACACATGTGCTGACCATACTGTTATTCTCAATAATCATTGTCAGTTATTTATTGAAATAAAAACATGGACTGTTGAGCTTACTTAATATATTTGCTTGAGTGTAACAGCTGCAACCGATTCATTTGACAGACCAAAACAGAATAAAACACACTGATAATATAAAAATATGAAAAATAAAGAGATAAATTACACATATACATATCTAAATCTTGTGAGTGCAATTAAGGCATTGGCTGTGATCTGGAGTATGTTATATACATATATGTACATAATAAAATAGATATCATATGTACAAGGTATATGGATAATTTTTATGAGCAAATGTGTTTTAGTTACAGGTTCTCTGTATCAGCTGAAAGAACATCTCACCTGCTGTACACGAGCGCCATCTGTTGGATGCAGGCAATAAAACACTGAGCTGCTGTCTGAAAGTTTAACATTTGGCAGCAATTTTAAAAAAGGTGAATTTGGACCGAAGAGGGAAAAAGTCACTGCTAAGTTTCACAGTTTGTTGGTGGTGGGTGATGCTGTTTTCAGTTAGGTCAAGAATGCACAGATAAGCGCATTTCTCAAGTTCCAGTGCTAAATTGGTATAAAATATCAAAATATGTAACCACAGACAACATAAAATAGTTTTTCTGTTTATACGGATTTATTTATAAATTAAGGTCAGTTTTGTGGTAATCACTGTGGGGCAATTTGGAGCACCATATACACTCAAACATCCAAAACAAGTATCTGGGACTGTTTCTGATCTCTTCTGTTGTCCGCCTCTCCACCAAAATCTAATTCTAGAGCTGTCAGTGTAACATTAAATCCTGCAGAATACAAGAATACTTTAGATTAACGAATATGCACTTGCAGGACAGATACTTGTCTGTGGATTGCTTCAGCTTCACACCTATGACTATGTAAAGATAAATATATATGGGTGGATGGATTACTGAAGCGAAACTTGTAATCAGTTCAAAACTAACATGAAAAGATGAGAATTAGTATATGTACCCAGAGCCATCAGGCTTTAACATTATGTACAAATGGCAGATGATCTATGTCAGAGATATGAATTTCCCTCTGAAGTTACTCTTATGTTATTTTAAATGCAATATGACCAATCTTTTTAACAGACACCGAGATGTTCATGCACACTGTCAATGCACCACAAATACATTACTATTGTTTTCCGAAATAATTTTTAAGATATTGTACTCTATAGGCTACACATCAGTGTTTTCTTTTTAATTGACACACACCAGTGCACATGTACATAATACACACTTTATTCGTGTACTTTATTAACGTAATCCAGTACGCACTGTACACATTCCGAATATTTGACAGCACCTGAAGGCATCACGTAGCAGCGGTGATGGGCGGAGCATCACTTCCGTGGGCTGAACAGGTACGAATAGAGTCGCCATTAAAAGGTCAGCAGGTACCAAACGGAGCAGGCAGAAGGTAAATGTTAACTTCTTACTTAACAAAGCACCCGCATAAAGTTTGCGTAGATATCCGAGTGTTTAGATAGCATACGGACCGCCTTTGTGGGTGTTTGAGGCTGTTGATAGGTTGAGTTCTGTGTGTATGCAGGACAACACCCGAAATTCTATTCAAACTATCCCTATGTTAAGTAGCCTTAATGTTCTGGCACGCATACATTTGGAATGGCAGCTAATAACGTTTAGGTGCACTGCTGTAATTCGGCTTTGGCCTGTTAAAATATAAAAGTTAGAATTTCAACGATTATAATCATGTCTTTACACAGCTGAGAAGGACCGAGCAGCAAGTTGATCCATTAATAATGTCTGAAATACGGGTTTAGTTCATGTTTTACCATTTGCTGAACGGAAATACAATAAAAGCCCAACTGTTTTAATTATGAACAGAAATTTTGCACGTTTGCATTGCAACATTTTAAGTGCAGTGAAGCTGAAACTAAGGTTACGAAAAAGTTGGACCATGTATTCCTTTCTGAAACAATTTTAAAGCTTGATCAGATGGTGCACTTCTGCAAGACACCACAAGGTGGCAGGATCATCTTTACAATGCTGCAGTCTGCAGCTTGAGGATGTGTTTTGTTTGACCGATGGGGTTTTTGGTTTTTATTTGGTCCTTGTATCATGAACAAATGAAAGCGCTCTCTCCAAGATATGGAGCAGAAAAACTGGGGAACATGATGCATATATGAAGATGCTGATGCTCAGTTGTTTCCTTTTCTAATGTAAAGTGGTTCTGGCAGAATAAAGTTGTAGTTTACTCACAAAATAGATTTATTTTAATGGTCTCTGTGTTTAGATAACATTTTATAACATTCAATACTGAAACTCAGGTATGACATGGAATCCTGTTATCCAAAGAATAACTGGAAATGTAGTGTAAAGACCATGATTTCCCCTCACTTGCAACTCAAGATCTCCTGTGCCCCTGGTGGGTTGGAAAGACATCAACACTCAAGTCAGAGTTAAGCAGGGAGGAAATTAAACACCCACCCACTGCAGTGAGTTAAAGCTACAAAATCAGTTAGGGAATTATTTTCTTTAAAGGATGGATGAGTGAGTTTTGGGTGATACAGACTTAAAAAGATACCCGTACTGAAACACAACAACATAAACCACAGTGCTGCATTATTCTCCCCGCGCGGTCTTACTTTCTTAGCATTGGCAAATTTATTACAGTATGATTATTACAAAAAAACATACATCATAACAAAATGTAAGAAAGCTATTAACACCAATAGGCATCAAATAGGGTACACACTCCTCAGCCTCCACAGTCAGGTCTATGCCGCAGTCCTGGAAAGGAGGGTCTGTCCATTAGTCAAACCTCGGATGTGGTTTTCATCCTGGTTGCGGAATGCTGGACCAGCTCTTCATCCTCTCTAAGATATTTGAGTGTGCGTGAGAGTTTGCCATCCAGTCTACGTGTGTTTTGCAGGCTTGGAGAAGGCATTTGACTGCATCCTTCGGGGTATCCTGTGGGAGGTGCTGCGAGAGTATGGGGGGCCCTGTTGTTGTGGGGCATTCAGTTCCTGTACAACCGCAGTGAGAGCTTAGTATTACCGGCAATACGTCAAACTCATTTACTGTGGGTGTTGGACTTCATCTGGGTTGCCTTTTGTCATCGATTCTGATCATAATTTTAATGGACAGAATTTCTAGGCATAGCCAAGTGGCGAAAGGCTTCCACCTTGGTGGCCTCAGAATCTCATCTCTGCTTTAGGGGATGATGCAGTCCTGTTGGCTTCATCAGGTGGTGGCCTCCAGCTCACAGTGGAATGGTTCACAGCCCAGTGTGAAGTGGCTGGCATGAGGGTTAGCCAGCCACTTCACCCAGGACACGCTGGAGAATAAGTCTGATGCCATGGTCCTCAGCCGGAAAAGGGTGGAGGGTCCACTCCGGCTCAGGGAGAAGTTGAGTTCATTAGTGATAGGAGAGGGGAGCGGGAGATGGCTGCCCCTCCCTGAGCCTGGTTGTGCCAAAGGTTTCTTCCTGTTAAAAGGGAGTTTCTCTTTCCCACTGTCACCAAGTGCCTGCTCATCTGATTGTTGGGTTTTCTCTGTTTTATTTTAGGGTTTACCTTACAATCTGAAGCACCTTGAGGTGACTCTTGTGATTTGGTTCTATATAAATAAAATTGAACTGAATTGAATAGTGCAGCTTCACCTCACTGCTCAAAGCTGAACATAACAGATGTGAGTGGTTAACAGAGTTTAGGATTTTTATGGTGAAACCAGTGAAACTGAGGAGGTTAATATGGGGCAACATGATAATTTTTCTTTGTGGGGCGCAAACTATAATTAACCACCAGTGCACATGACCTACCAACAGCCCTTCCTGAGTAAACTGTCTGCAGGGAGAAGTTGGGCAATGCTAATATGGGGCATAGCAAGCTAAAGAGGCACTTGGAAACCAAACATCCCTTCTGAGAGAATCTTGGCCTACTTTTAAAAAGGCACTGTCTCTGAACCAGAGACGGCAAGACCACATGTTAGAATGTGTGAAAGTGTTTCATAGGACGATAGATGCGGGCGCATGCTAGCAAAGCTGTTAAGTGTCCCACCTGACTGGTACAGTAGCATGTTTTGTACTGATATTAATACAGGTGTGCAAAAGTCTAGACTTACCTCTTACTTTTTAAAATATTTTGCTTTCACAGAGCCAGGCATTCTTTTTAAGTGGCCTTGTGTCATAGTTCCCAGAGTTTCTGAAGGTCTTTCTGGCTGCTTTTTCACCCATTTTCAGTCCAGTTCTTGTACCTCAATATTTTCAGATGAATGTTTTCTGCTCGTTAATCCACTTAACACAAGGGATGAACCAGTACTCTGTCTACACATAATGCACAACGTAGCAACGAACCAATTTTAAATTGTATCTTGTACAGCCTGTCACCAAAACGCACAGTTTCAACAGTTTTTATCTACAAAAAATGGTAAAGATAACAGATGATTCAAATAGCTATTAACCAAAAGCGTGACACATCTCGGAATGTGCATCGGATTGGCAATTCAATCATGGATTCATTTTTCAGCAAGACAGTTGTCCCAAACACACATTGTCAGTGCAGTAAAAGACTAGCTGGATAGAAAAGCACACAATACACAATATTGCTCATGGATTGGCCTTCCCAGAACCTGAACATCAGCATTATTGAACCAGTGTGGTGTTATCGTAACAGAGAACGGAATAAAAGGCAGCCAACATCCAAAGAAGAGCTTTGAATGTCCTTCAGGAAGCCTGGAGAACTATTCCTGAAGACTACTTAAAAATCACAAGAAAGCTGCATTTATGCAGTACTGTATAATCTTTCTTGATGGCAGCGTAAACTCGCTTCATATCAAACCTTAAAAATGAGATTTGTTCACACTGTCCAGATCGTTTAACACTGCTAAACGAAAGCACCATAAAACGCTGGGAGCAGCATAATGAAAAACATCCGGTCAGCTGAGGAGGAAAAAAAATCTCGCATACAATCAGTAATTTACAAAAATCTAAT
This sequence comes from Apistogramma diplotaenia, assembly GCA_015052665.1. Lineage (NCBI taxonomy): Eukaryota > Metazoa > Chordata > Actinopteri > Cichliformes > Cichlidae > Apistogramma > Apistogramma diplotaenia. The sequence goes on from VOQJ01006826.1 coordinate 39,602, forward strand.
TTTCCACCTTGCTTGTCGCTGCATATTGCTTTTGTTTACATGTCCTGGTTTAGCTGTAAGTTGGCAGTGTAAATGAAATGGTTCAGAGCAAATAAGACAAGCTGTATATACAGTCCTTTTATGCCGCTATAAAAATCTAACCGCTGGGGCCCTATGTGGCTTAAGAACTGCTGTCTCCAGGCATAAAACCTACATTATTAGCCTCAGTAAGATTTCTTTACTCTCAGCTCACTCTGACGCTGAAGGGAACTTTCCTGTCTTTTTACCCCAGTCACTCTCTGTATGTCAATTACTCCACCGGGATCTCGTTACAGCCTCAGCCAATCACGCACCCCCCTTAATTAACTCAGGAAATTACATTCCTATATTTACAACCTAATAACTAGACTGGCCTGCTGAAAAGGTCACATCAACTGTTTAGCAGTTTTTGCCCTATTACATCGCAGCCCATGAGGATATGGCTAGGAGGAAAGCCAAATGAACAGAAGGCAGCTTTTTTGAAAAGTGCAGAACTTTTTTGAGTGTCAGAGGTGGTTGATTTCACCTTGTGGTGCAGGAATTCGTCGGCCATTCAAAGCTATTTGTCATCACGTTCAGTGGGGTTGTTGAGTTAATCACCGGAAAACAGGCTTACAAGGAGCAAGTAGGTGACATCACATGTGGAGAAAATTTAATCCGGAGCATCAAATATCAAGAGAAAATAACATTTCCTCACATTTGAAGGTCTGCCGCAGACAAAATGTCCTCAGCTAATGTGCCTGGAGCAAAACTTCATCGAGCTGTTGTTGAGGGTTGCCTTGACAGCGGCTGACTTGCTGAGCTTATTTTCTGCTTTTAAAGGAGACATGTTAAATCCATTTTCTTTTTTTTTAAAGAATAATTATGTATTGCCACTGTGTGTGTAGGGAGAGCCACACGAAAATCCCTTCGGTTCTTCTTGATCGATCAAAGCGTGTTTGTAGCCTGTAGCCAGCAAACAAACCAAGTACACGAGCCATCGCCGCATTATAGTTTTCATTGTACAGCTGTATAATGACAATAAAGGCTATTCTATCCTATTCTATTCTATAGTTTTGAGGCAAAACTATGTTTTTAAGATCTGAGATTTTAGGTTTGGGATAGTGTTGTGGGATAGAAGTTAAAACAGTGAAAAAGGTGTGTGCCTTGCTGTGAAGTGGGTCTGCTACCGTGGGTTTGTGAAAAATGTGTATTCCCTGACTGGTTGGTGAGCGGCTGTTGCTGGGTGAAACTGACCACAAAAGGGTGCTGCACCTGATTACCAGGGTTACCTGCAGTTTAACACAGCAAATGTAAATAACACTGAAACCTACAAATATGAAATCCAAATTGTAATGTCGTGGATGTTTCCTTACATCCCTCTTTGGTGCAGATGAATACCGAAGAGGGATGCAACGTCATGCATGCATTTACTCTTTAATGCATTGACACTTTTTTTGTGGCTTCTTTGCTAAATGAGCAGCTAATAAGGAAGCATTTAAATTGTATTTTCTGATGGCTTTATTTTATTAATATTATTTTACTGGTCAGACAGCGATGGGTCTCTCAAAGGGGGCG
>VOQJ01006831.1:21319-31759 GCA_015052665.1 Apistogramma diplotaenia
TTTTTAGAGTTTTAGTTCTGTCTTGTTCAATCGTGTGTGTGTGTGTGTGTGTGTGTGTGTGTGTGTGTGCGTGTGTGTGTGTGCACGGGTGTGCAGCAGGTGTGAGGGCAGACTTTAACCAAGGGTTTCTTCCTGTCCATCTGCATGCAGACAGTGGGAGGCTCTGAGTTTCCAACACTGAGCTCAGTGTCTTAACTGTCAGAGCAGCTGAGTGGGAAACTCCATTTTACGGCCGCACCCGAACACACCATCCAAACATTTATGGTCACACTGTGTTCACTTCATTTAGCTCTTTGGTATTAATTTAGTAGGAGTTCGCTGCTGTTGGAAAAAAAACATTTTTAAGTAATTTAAAAATGAGCAATCCTTCGAGTGGGAGATATTTGGTGAGCCGCTGCTAGAAATCATCTTACCTCCACTATAGAGAAAAGCACAGTAATCAAAATTCACATTATTTTATTGAAATGAATCACAATTTGTATTATGATAATATGTATAGTATATTATAAATATACATGGAGGGGCCCTCTGTCAGCCAGCCTCTCCTCTTTATTGTAATGTAGCGGTGATAATGTGATGAGGTATGTCCTCTCGCTCACTGCTGCCACAAGCCTGTAAGTGGAGAATGAGTAGGTGGCGGTGATGTTTTCCAAAGTGAAATTTGGATGGAGTTCTAACCAGAGCAGGAGTGTTCCCATGCTGCATCTGCCACGCACGCTCGCACACATCTCTCTCTGTGGGAGTGAACAGAAGCTGAAAACGTACAAAGCAGGTGGCCTGTCTACAGAGAGTGTGGAAGAACTGGTGACAGTAGCAGTGATTTATTTTCTGGAAAAATAATGCAGCTTTGCTACTAATTGTTAATTCCGATCTCCTCGACAGAGGCCGAAAAATAAGGCTATGGTGAATGAACTAGTTCTTATATAGTGCTTTTGTGCTCTAACTGAGCGGTCGTACAACACGTTTGCATTCACACGTTCATACTCCAACACTTGCATCAGAGAGCAACTTGGAGTTCAGTATCTTACCCAAGGATACTTTGGCACGCAGCACAGAGCAGCCAGGAATCGAACCGCCAACCTTCCTGAGCCACGGCAACCCCATGAGCCAATTTTTTTTATCAACCTTGCTAAACAGAATCAAACTAGCAATGACTGATGAACACAAATCAAGAATTAATATATAATTTACTTTATTGTTTTCAAGTGTGCATTTTCTTGCTTTGATTCATTCATTGGACCAACCTTATGCTGAGAAAGCGCAGCCTGTTGGTAATATTTGCTCATATCCTCCGTGAAAAGACTTTCCATAGTTATGATCAGTTGTGTGTCTCCTTTTACTGACTGCAGTTCTTGGCTTACACCAGCCGCTGCTGTTGCCAGCATGTTGTTTGCTCATAAAAGCTAGAGAGCTAAGGTTGTGACGTCACATCTGGGCTTCTGTAACTAAGTGTCTTACGTTGCGTTTCTTTCGCTGTCTCTTGGGAAAAACTCAAGTGTGATCTTGGGGTTTTAATTTCCATAAACTGCACCACTACAAGTGTTACCAGGGCTTTCAGTGAATGAAATCAGGGACAGTTTTTGGTGGTTTATTGATAAACAGAAGGAGAAAAAAGGAGGAAGTCAAGAAACATTCAGAAAAAGACTAGGCCAAAGTGAAAAAGCAACAGAGTGTGGAAAGATGATCTGACAAAGAGTAAATTTGGTGTTATGTGACACGTCGTTTGAGACTGATGAGGAGATGGGCTGATTGGAAAACTGGCAGTATTTGAGGTGAACATGGTAGATGGGTGACTAGGCATGAAATCTATTGCTGAGGACATCTGGGAGGGACATCTGTTACTTTTCCTAGCACATTAACTAGCTAGCAGAAAAGATACACAAGTTGGGGTTTATTGGACTTTATGACACTTGAAGCTGGGAAACCGATGTATGATTCTGGGCTGTAACCTGCATTAGATCTAAGAATATAGCAAAGAAAAAACACCAGTATCTCATTTTTATGAAGAAAAGGAACTGATCTGCATGACATTTTTTCATGTAGTGTGCTGTGGCAGGCAGGTTTTAAGACAGGACTTTAACTTAAACTCAGCTTTATTATTATATGGCAGAGCTGGACGGGGGCCAGCAGAACCCACTTAATCAGGACTAGGACACAGAAGGACAAACGGACACAGGGACGCAGCGAGACCAGGAGAACAAAGGGAAACAAGAATTAAATTACAAATAACCATAACCAAGAACAGAACTCAGATATCTAATTAAGAAGGCCTGCTGATATGAACAACAAGCAACTAGGGATTCCTATGGAAAAGTTACAAAACACAAACTGAAAAATTCAATAAGACAGAGACAACGGAGACAATGAATAACACAAGACGCTGGGTCACACCTGAGGATCATGACAATTTTGATGGAAAAGGCTGTTTCAGTGCTGCATGTTTACTTATTATGTGGAGTTTTGAATAAGAATTTCTTATTTCTGGAATAGAACAAGGGAGCTCTGCTTCCACATCTTCTCTCCATAAGAGAGAAGGCTCATGAGTCACAATAAAGATATTAGAATTTGTTAGGAGCTAGATCCAAAATAGTCAGAAAGGAAAGAAGGATTCAAGCCTTTTAAAGCAGTAAAACAAAACCTTTCTGAACAGAAACCATCTGCTGTTGCTCATTATTTTGCTGTCACATAAGAATGATGTGGGTGGAAGTCTGTGGTGTAGATGAAGGTACATCAGGTACATCTGTAAAGCGTGGGAGTTTAGGTTCTCATGAATGAAAGTCAAAGGCTGGTAAAAACAAAACATCTACGCCACTGAGTGCCTTCTTTGGCGTCAGCTCCCAGTAGAATGTGTACTCATGTTCTTTAGCTCAAACTGATTTTTTGCTCAAACGTTACCGTGGAAACAGGAAAAGGCACCTTGTCCCTCATCTCTTTGCATTTCTTTCATCGTGCTGAAGGAGACTGAGACCCCTCATTGGGAGCAGAGCACAGTAGTATACCCTTATGTCGCTCATCATGTCTCTGCCTCAGCTCGCCTCTTTCTGGTCACCTGTTTCCTCATTTTTACCAGCTTTCATCACTACTTTCTAACTCATTTGGATCAGTTGTTTCTTTGTTTCGCTCCTCACAGATTTCTTTTCTTTTCTCTGTCTTTCTGGCTCTTGCTTCATTGTGTTTCCCCTTCCATTCCCTCTATTAAATTTTGCTTTAAAGTTTACTTGCCTCTATAATTATTTTTGAACAAAAGGTTCTAATGTAACGATTGTGAGGTTCTAAGGCTTCATCTTACCAGCTCCAGAATAATTTGCATTAAAAAAAAAAGGATGTTAAACACCACCTAAACAATAAGATTCCGGTTTATTGCCTTTGCTTTTCACCACACACAAGGAATTTAGACTTAGATTTGGTTGTTGGTTACTGTTGACTGTACAGTATTTATATAGTGTAGAGCACTGTGCAAACTTCTTGTGCCATGGCTCGTTTCTTTATATTTTGCTAGCAAATAGGTGCACCGATTTACTGAAATGTGCAAATGTCAATGGAAACACAAGGCAACAACAGATTTTCTGCAATTCTAATGAGTTTGAAAGTCAATATTTGGTGTGATCACCACCTGAACTCTCTCAGGCAGCTTTCTTATCATTTCTTTAAATAGTCTTCGGTTATAGTTCTCCAGGCTTTGTGAAGGACATTCGAAGCTCATCTTGGGATGTTGGCTGTCTTTTAAGAGGTTCCCACCCTCTTGGAGGCCAATCCATTGTGTGTTTTTTGATCCATGTATGCTTTTACTGCACAGTGTGTCAGTGTGTTTGGAATCACTGTCATGCTGAAAAATGAAGCCACTGATAATCAGACACTTTCCCGATGGTATTATATGGTGGATCAAAATCTCACATTACTCACTATGTTTAGAATTTCATAAATTTCTCCAACACCACTGGCTGAAATGCCGTCCCAAACCATCAGAGCCTCCACTGTCTTTTACACACGATTGTAGACACTCAGTATTATAGCTCTCTCCTGACCTCCACTGCACACGTTGATGATGATTTGAACCAAAAATTTCAAATTTGTATTCATCACTTCATAAGACCTGCTGCCGTCGATTTAGAGCCCAGTTCTTGTGTAATTTGGCACACCACAGCTTTTTGGGAATCACCTCGTTGGCACAAAAATAATGTTTTATTCCTGTTAAACTGTGTTGACATTTTTTGTAGATTGGACTAAAGTAATGGGAACAAATGATAAGGTTTTGGTGCTGGTAACAGTGTCTAAACTTAATTTTGTTAAGATGCTTCTTTACAAAGTTCCTGTTAAGATGTGCCGTCTTTTAAGTTAGGTGCCTTTTTTATGCTTGAATGATTAGAAGGTCAGTGTTAAGTGGCTTAACAAGCAAAAAACATTCTTCTGGTAAAACAAAAACCTTCTTTCAGCTTTAAAGAAAGCCTGGCTCCTTAAAAGCAAAATGTAAAGAAATGAGAGCTGGCTCATTACTTTGGCACAGTACTGTGGAAGCAGTATGCAGATTATATAATACTAGCAATACATAGTACATAAAGTGTTAATGCAATGATGTACATCACAGATGGTAAATGAATGAGCTTTTGATGAATATTTATTTCCTGAGATCTTGCAGTGTTGCATCCAGCGTATGTATTGATCCAACAAAGTCTCTCCAGTTAATCATTCTATAAATTCCAATGAGTAAGAATCGCTCTGCAGTCCTGTTGGGCCTCACTAGGACTGGATTTCTGTATATGCAGTGGCACCATTTCTAAACTTGTAATTTGACATAACCTTATAAGTTTAGGTTTATAGTGACAGCAACTGTGAAACTGTTTTTTACACTGACTCTGCTCTTGAGCAGGGCACTGAGGATATTTCAGTTACTAAAGTTTCACCATTCTGTCTGTGTGTATCACATGTACCATGCGTACTGTTGTGTGTGTGTGTGTGTGTGTGTGTGCGCGCGCATGTGTGCATGTATCCAGGCTGTCTGTTTGTGTGGTCTGATCAGTGTGTCATTGTGTGTCCCCTCTCCCTCTCCCTGCTCCTACCAGTCACCCCAGAGGCCATCGGCTTCCTGTCCGCGGTGGGTGTCTTCATCGTGGCGTTGGCCTTCCTCTTCCTCTTCATCAACAAGAAGCTGTGCTTCTCGCGTGTCGGCGGGCTCCCCTGCCTGGAGCTACATAGCCGTCGCAAGAAAGGACGAGCTGGAATCCGCCAGGGCCTCGGTGAGTGACTGAAAATGAGTTAAAGTGAGCTACAGCATGTTTACTTGTGGGTAACATGATAGTCAGGCTTCATAATGATCACATGCACATCTTGTCATAAATAAATAGACAAGTGTGTTTCCAAAAATGATACTTTTTAGTGGCAAGCAGCAAAACTGTGGATTCAGTAAGTTAAGTTTTACTTACCAGCGAGTCCAGCCACGCTGAAGGTTTATCTGTTATCTCAGCGAGAAACATCTCAGAGAGAGTGCACGTCTCCTGTTTACAGCATGACCCCAATTAAACGGCTCAGCAGCAGAGAGAGAGAATGTGGGTGAGTCTGCACCAGTCCAGCGATTTCTGTGGGCGAGTTTGTATGTATGAGTGAGGGAGTTGAGTGACTCAGCCGCATACTGCTACAAAGATATTCACAATAAAAATGTGAACGCCACGAAACCTTTATGAAAAAAATCCACCTCAGAGGAAATTCAGGGAGAACTGGAGAGAGCAGGACACCAAGTGCAGCTTTGGTTCCCTTTTTTGTTTTGTCATCCATGTAAACTTTTCTTTGCTTCCTCCCTCTTGTCAAACACTGCGAACACAGAGCAAAGGTTACCATAGCTTCACTTTTCTTTAATGCCCCACAGCTTGTCCTGCAAACATGAATTTGATAATCATTTTGAAATTCACGCTTGTGTGATACAACCTTTAGTTTTAATATGCATCTTGTTTCACATGCAAACAAACTGCATGGACTACAAAGCTAGGTTAATGAGCTTAGCTTGCTATGTTGCACTAAAAGTCAGAGTTTTCCGTGCCTTGAAAGTGGCTCTCTTTTTTTTCCTGGCTAACACTGAACACATAACCTGGTTGGAAGCAGGTTATGTTCAGAGATTGGGTTTAAAATGATTTGGAAGCACCACAAGTGCACACACCAAAAATACCTGTTCAGTCAGTTATATTAATTTCACTTTGATTTTGAACGTTTCATAGCTGTGATGTGTAGCCACCACATTAGAAATAAAGAAATAAACAATACAGAGAGCACATTCAGCAATGAAATACATATTCACTTGATCTAAAATGTTTATTATATCAATCTGTGCACTAAATCCAGTGATTTCTCAGATTAATGATTATCTACAGCATTAATTTCTTATTTGCAACAGTGTTGCATGTTATTTTTATATTTTAATGTTCTCTGTAGATTTTTACCACCATCATCATCTGATAAGGTCCCTGATTGGAGTAGGTGGCGCTTAGAAGAACCTCCAGACATGAAATATACAAACAAACAAGAAATCTAGACACAAAGAAATGGAAAATAAATATAGCAAAATGTACATAACTGAATGTAAAAATTCATAAACATGTATTGAATTATGTGAAAGAAGAGTATTAAGAAGCAGAAAACAGAGAAAATGGATACCCACTTTTATCATACCTGTCATCTCTGACTGCGGTTTTAGGTTTTGTCAGGCCAGACGGCACGTTTAGCTCGGCTGTTTCAAAGAACAAGTCAAGCTGTTGTCGTAACCTTGGCGTTTGGTGTTGGCAGCGAAGGTGGCGCCGTCGCTTCCACAAAACCCTTAACTTTGGCTATAAGTCGAGAATGATGTGACCTCAGATGTTCAGATTCACACCACAGATGCATCTACTAAAAATCCCAGACCAGTTCAAATCTTGGCGACCTTGAACTGAAGGTAAAGGTCAGAGGTCAAGTTTTCTGAAAATCCCGTGAATGCTATAACTCGAGAATGATCTTACCTAGGATCTTCAAATACACACCATAGCTGCGTACTGTTCAAACTTCACACACTTGTTCATGAACTTTGCTGTAACAGTATTTATATGGTTTCTTTTGATCTTTTATAAGCCACCTAAAATGTTCCTGCCCTTCCTGGTCAAGTCTTTATCTTTAGCAACAATTAGCAACAACTTCTTTTCGCTGCCCAATTCTTCAATGTTTATCAGTGCAATCACTTAAATTTTAATTTGACACTTTGTCAGTAATGCTGACAGAAATTCTAAAAGACCTGCTAAACTAAGAAGGTCCTCCATGTGGGCTGAGGAGGGTGAATCCTGCCCAGCAGCTCAGATCCGGTCGAGAGCCTCTGAGTCTTTTTAGCTTGAAACTGTGAGCAAACACTGGTTTGTTTGTTCTTCACCTGCAGCAGGTGGAGCCTCTGCTATTTCCAGTTAGTTTTCCTGAACAAACAGCATATCCTGTTTAGAGTCTGCTCATAAGATTCACAGCTGAACTTCTCTGGAGCTTCACAGGACGAGGTAGGGGCTGTTTGAAAACACAGGTTCAGTCCAACTGTGTGTGGAAAAGTAGGTTTAACTTTAAAACTCTCATGTCAGGGTTAGTGCAGGGTTCAAAGTTTGATTGATTTGATTAATTTAATCTATATTAGGAGCCATATTCCAAGTCTTTATAAGGGTAATAAGGTTAAATAGCCAGACTTTTTTGTTGTTTAGTTTATTAAAATTTTAGCATTAGTTAAATTTAAATTTAAACCCTGACATGTGGCTAGAAATGTATTCTATAATACATGTGTTTTTAATAATGAACGTAAATTAGGTCGTTTCTATATTTCTTTGTCTACATGTGAATTAGGCAGGTCGCCCTGAACAGAATGTTTCTGTGAATCAGACAAAAGCAAATAACTCTTATCAGAGCTACACAATCTACAAGCAAACCTCTAACCTGACCCTCTGCTAACAACACGCGATGGCTTTAAGGTGAGGTCATAGTGTTTCCTGTCTTATGAACATACAGATACAAAATATACGCATAAATAAATGCATAAATCTAGAAGCAAAGCAATGAATAAATGATAAAACGGGAGGAAAACTGATTTTCTTTTATTGTTTGTAGTTATTAAAATCATGGTGGCGATCCCCAGATAGCAGAAGCTCCCTCCTGCTGCTGTTAAATCACCACTAAAACTATTGCATTATCCCAGAGTTCTGTCAGTTTCCAAGTCCCTCAGCAGGTGAGGCCCTCAGCTGACCTGACGTAACCCATGTGTTTCATCCAGTACAACCACTGAGCCACTCTGCTTCACTGTAAAAGCCTGTAGAAGAGAGAAGTTAAGAGACCAATCAGCCTTTCTCGCCCACATAGCCTTGTTTCTGCTCTGTAGGTAACCATGGCGATTGCTCAGGCAGGTACAGTGACCTGCACTTTGGAGAAGAGGGGGCCGATTGCTCCACCGCCGCGTCACTCATTCAGCTGTTGCTATCCAATTATGGTGAAATTATAACGGTAGTGAAGTGACCCTCAACCCCACTAATGCAAACCGGCGTTATTATTTTTGAACAGATCGAGACAGAACATAGCTTCATATGTGTTCTCGCTTATTTACCTCTCATAAAGGAGTCATTTTTACTCCTCCACAACGATGAATGGATTTAACATGTTGGTAGTAGGTGGTAGTTAATTGTTCTTTCAGAAAAATCCTTTGTGTTTGTGACAAATACACAAACAGCAGTACACATTACAGTCGAATGTAATATATTGCTAGTTACAATCATCCACTAACTGGAGCCTCTCCACTGTGTTAGTTCTGTTGGTGTCTGTTGGAGCTTTTTAATAGAATAAGTTGCTCTGTAGTATAGCCTGCCCAAGAACTTTGAATCCTGACCTCTGAATCTGAGAGAATGGTGCCGTGCATAAATAGAGGATTCCCCCCCTGCAGGTTGAGGGATAGTTGCTACCCCAAGTGCCCTCAAGGAGGGGAAGCGTCCTGTAGAGACACTGTTGTGGGTGTCACCATGAAGGACGAGCAGAGCTGTAAGAGAAAGGTTTGCGTGCTCATGAGCTCATGAGCTTGGGATGGTGACCAAGGGAACAAAATGCATGATTACATGACATATATGATTATGAACTATTTAGGCAGGTTTCCTTGATTGAAAGAGATCACATTTTGATAAGGTATGAAAGTTTGGTGACATGGTGATTTACTAAATCTGAATCATACTGTGTGATGCACCTGATTGAACCTCTTTTTCAAAGGTTTTTTACTTTTTGCTTTATGTATTTCTGTTTTGTCTTCATTTAATTTCCCTTCATGCTGTCTGTTAACCAGAGGAATACACTTGTCTCTTTTGTATAAGGCCAGTGTTACTTTTTACTCCACCCTTGCAGGGGTTAAGCCAAACCAAACACCATCTGGATACAATCCAGATTGTGGATTTACAGGCTAAGTTCAGCAAAAATGTCTGCCGGGGGTGGGGTTTGTTGTGCCCGGCACCACTTTTTATTTTATAAAATTACTCAACTATCAAACATTAAGTCCAAGATCAAGCAATGAATGCATGTTTGATCTGTAAATGAGGCAAAGGGTTTATAACTTATATAATAGTTACTAAAGTGTTTTTGAAATGTTTTACTTTATATGGGTTTCCTCTCCTCCTTTCCTGAACTCTCCCAGCTTTTCCCATTTGTCAGTCCCTCTGTTTCCCTGTGTTTTCCTCCCTCCAGTGAACAGCTATGGCGACGATGACGATGATGCCTCCAGCACCTCAGACAGTGAGGACGAGGTCCTGAGGCAGTTTGAGATGTCGGTGTCACGTTCACAGAATTTTCGCACTGCGGCGGCTAACATCAGTGAGCAGCAGCCCCAGCAGACTCATCTGTCATTGGGTCGACGGCACAAATTTACACGACTGTCAGACCAGGAGGAGGGCAGCACTGAGCCATCAGACTGTGAAGGTACTGATCCAAATATTGATTTATAGATAATGATCGATAGTTTCAAGCTGGTAAAATACCAGCAAATTGTGTATGAAAAACTTTCACTCACACCTTCCAACTGGGTTTTAATGCCTCTAAACAAGAGACCTGAACCTCTATTATTCATCCCTCTCTGGCCCATCCTGCCCAATCATTATCTGACCCCGCTGATCCAATTCTTCTGCTGTGGACACACTTATGTATTGCAACAAAATCAATGCAGAAACACCCACACAGGAAATAAGCCAGTCAGCCTATCAGAAGCCTAAAGAGGTTGCACAAAACTGAAGGGTTACATGTAACAAACACACACAAGTAATTAGAGATAGCCAAAGTGTGTATGAAAACATGATCTCATTCACACCTCAGCTCACAAATGTTTAGAAAAACCCTGAACTTCATTTTAAGCTGCGCAGCAGGTGGTTGGTGGGGGTGGTGAAATGGTTTGGTCAGGGTCACTCTGTCTCAGCTCCTGGTATATATTTT
>VOQJ01006836.1:1825-12200 GCA_015052665.1 Apistogramma diplotaenia
ACACACACACACACACACACACACTCCCAAAAACAAACCTGTGTGTAGTACTGTTGCATCCTCATATATTTCCAGTGCACAAAGAGGAACTCACCGACATGAGACTGACATTGATGAGTCTAACTTTAAATCAAGGCAAACTTTGGTCACCTGTCTTTGTAAGAGCCACCTTGAAAGTTGACAGCTTGTATAGATAACAAGCATACACATAAGCAGCAGTTTCCATTCTAAGTAAACATGCAGCTTTATGAGCTTGCAAAGTCGTGCATGTGTACACCTGCACAGAATGAACAAAGCCTCTGATTTCCATTCAGTCATGTGATCTACTTTGTTTGTTTTTTTTAGGATGATAGTATTGTATTTATGTTTTTATTTATTTATTGCCATTTTAAAATTAAATATATATTTGTGTTTCCTCCATGCGATAGATCACTGTGATGCAATTTCTTACCAGGATTTATCAGCTCTCTGCACTTTTTATTTCAAACACTCCACATACGATTACTCTGCTGTCTGGATCTGAGTGCCAGACGAGTATTAATGTATTTATTACAAATCCTCCAAAGAAAAGAAATCCCTTCCTTTTAGCCCCGAGTCCAGCGACCGTTAGTATTCTTTAAATATAGTTTCATGTTTTAGCTTGTTCACAAATGATTGACTCTCCATTGATAATACAGGTCTGGAACCCCGTGAGAGCTGTTAAATTAGTCTTACAGTCTCAAAGTAGATTAAACTTATATTTAAATGACCTTTTAAAACCTTACCTCCTTCCTCCTCCTCAGCTTTTGAGCCAAAACAACTCAGCATGCTCGCACACCACATCTGTGTACTTTAACATAAACATGTGCACTTTGCAGCTGACCAGAGAAAAACTCCAATACCTTTAGAGCCCCTAATATGCCTGTGATCTAAAATTAGGGACCTCTGTCCGCAATAGGAGAGCACCCTCAGGCCATGTTCTTGTTATGTTTCAAGCATCTACTCATATATTACTGGCCATTGTCAGAAAACATGAAGGTAGTAGTGAATTATACACAACTGACTGGGGTTGCGTATGGTGTGCATGCATGTGTGTGAGAGAGAGACACTTAAACAGAGGGAATGTGAGGACTGCCAGCTTGCTTTTGTGTGGATGAATAGTTAATTCCCCTCCTGCTTCAAGACTTGGCTGCTTACCTTATTAAGTAAGACTCTTCTGGGATGCAGAAAATGAGCGCTGGTTTTCCTAAGATGCACATTCGATTGCATGCCTAGGCTCTCTGGAAACTCACTCACTCACTCTTCCTCAACCTCTCCTGGTTGTCCTCCCATTTTCTGCCACGTATCCTTATTTCACTCTGGTCCCTCACCTACTGTCCATTTCTTCCTCTCTTTCTGCCGTCTTCACTCTTAAGCAGCCGATCCCTCCGCCCCTCTCCGTCTCTCCGTTGCTCTCTTCCTCTTCCTCTCTCTCTCTTGCCTTCATTTTTCTTGCTCTGAGGTACTCTGCTGTAAACTGCAAACTTAATGGCATTTGATGTTGGGTGAACCATGAAAAACTGAATAGGGCTGATAAATAGTGGCTCCAAGTTCTTATGCCGACAGTGTTAAAATAATGAGTTGCATTAAGTGGCAGTTTAGGACTTATTAAATGTTGTTAAGCTTTAATTTAATTTCAATGTTTATACCTGAATTTTTTTTTTTTTTTACATGTTCATTAGAGAGTGAAAAGGGGATAGAAAAATAAGGAAGGGATGGGGGGCTGTGAGCAAGAAAGTGAATGGAAGGGTGCGAAAGGAGAGAAATATGATGCAAATTAAAGAAAAACATCAAATCTCACTGGCCCTCTCAACTATTAAATAGAGTACGAGAAAATTCAAATGTAATACCATCTCAATTTCACAACCCATCTATTTCTGAAACATTTTCTCCAGCTCATCCTTTTAACGCCTTGGCACTCTATCTTTTTAGCGCCTACAAAATGATATGGAGGTCTCAGGAGAAACAAGCAGGTATAGAGGGGAATACAAGAGGACTTGGATCAGTTCATGTAGAGCAGTGCTCTTCATCGCAGCTCTGAGCATATGACTATAACCTTTAGACACTGGCTTCAGCTTGATTTTTGCTTATGCACGAATGGGTGTGCTTCACATGTGAGTTAAAGCAGATTTATTGTTATATGCCTAAAAATGTGAGTGTATTTTATATTGTTTAATCGGCTTTAATATATTTACCAGTTTGAACAGGGTATGTCCATGTTCGTGTGTGTGTGTGTGTGTGTGTGTGTGTGTTTGTGTGTGGTTTACCCCATGACTCATTGGCAAGCTGTGAAATCCCTGTTTACACATCTTAATTTGGTTTCATTCTCCCTGCAGGAGGTTTCCCTGTGTTTGAATTAACAGTGTTGACAGGCCCTTTTTTTTTTAAACAACATTTTTCCTCGAGAGATAATTCATTAATATGTGATGATTTTACTTTTTTATATCAAGAGTGGCAGATTTCCTTTGGTTTCTCATCGCTTTAATACGACTTTTTTCTTAGACACATAGAAAGGTCAAAGTTTATTTAACCAAATTCCTCTCTAATGCAGGTGCATTTAGGATTGATTCAAACCCAGAAGGTATAAATTTGTAGAAGTTATTCACTGAAAATAAGTTTCAGATTTGCAAAACCCATCAACGGAACAAGGCATAAGCCAGTTAACTGCAGTGGAAAAGAAACAATCGTAAACAAGCAGCAATAAAACTGACAACAGATCATTTCAGAAGAGTCAGAAAGTTTGGACGTGGTGGTCATTAAACTTGGCTCTGACATTCAGAAAGCTGCTCAGTAAACACGTCTTTATCTGTATGGTATTTTCTAACAGAAAGCAAAGTTAGCATTTTGCTTCGCTTCAGCTGCATATATTTGAATACAGTGGTGCTGTGTTTTCACTTCAGTATAATTTATTCGCAATTAGCAACAATTGACATCTCAGGGCACTTTACTATGTATTGCAAGGTAAAGATGCTACTATATTACAGACAGACTTTATCTTTGAAAAAAGACTTAACTGCAGTGGAGAACAAACTAAAAGCCAATAATAACTAGAGAGGAAGAAATTTACAGGAAGAAAGAACTGGGAGCGCCAGGCTCAGGAAGAGCAGTGACCAGTGGGAGTAGTGGGAAAGCAAAGAAAAAAAGGAAGAGCACAGAGAGCACATTTCATAGAGAGGTCTACATTTAGGGTATGAAGGCAGTGGTTGTCTGCAGCCGCCGCAGCCATGGAAACATGGGTGTTTCCAATTGATTGAGAAGTTGAAAAGTTGGTGAAGTCTCTTTTGATCCACTCAAAATAGTCCTCTACAAACTGTACAGATGAAGACTAGCTGGCAGTGGATTCTCTGACTGTTTGTCTGCTGAAGTATGTCAATGTGTGCTTACACTGAAGTTAGCTGATTGAACTCAGCTATTTCACTTCAGTCTCTCCACTTCTCCTCTTGTTTCTTTAGGCTTATAAAGCAGATTCATAAAACTCTGATCTTCTCGCTGGCTGAAAAATTTCAAAGCTTTTGTTGACATGTGTCTGTGTCATTTGTGCTTCCCCTGCTGAGTCTACATAACCGCATCTTTCTATTAACCTCATATGCAATCACATGGCCTCTAACATATGCAAGTACTTGGCCTTGATGAATGCTTTTAAATGTTTTCATCAGCTGTTGCTAATCAGAAACAACATGTTTTTGCTGCTCTTCTCTCTTTTCCTGTCCTATTTTCTAACATACACTCACTAGACAGTTTATTAGGTACACCTAACTGCGTTGCCTTCAGAGTTGCATTAATTTTTCACGACTTCTTGGTTTCATCTTTGGACAGATGAAACCAAGGTTAACTTGTGACAGAATGATGGGAAGAGAAAAGCATGGAGAAGGAGAGAAACGGCTCCTGATCTCGAAGGCTGCCAGTGGAACCCGGCCACCAGTGCTTAGTGATGATGTGGCTGCTGATTGAAGTAGCAAGATGAATTCTGTTGTGTACAGAGCTATACTTTCTGTTCAGATTCAGCCAAATGCTGCCACACTGAACTAATGTATAATGACCCAAAGCATGCTGCAAAAGCAACTCAAGAGTTTCTCAGAGTAAAGAAATAACTGAATGCAGAAAGACCCATAAAAAAGTAACTACTGATGGTGGCTGCAATAAAGTCCCAGTGAAGCAAGTAAAGGCATGAAACACAACATTTGGTGATGTTCATGGGTTCAATACTAAACACAAACATGGGCTACAGACTTTTTTTTTTATCTTTATATCTTATTTATTAATATCTTTATATTTACATTTATATTAGTTTGACCCATTAACCTCTTACAATGGCTGTAATTCTTAAACAGTTTGTGCAGAATGTTTGTAAAACCCTTGAATTACAGCTGAAAATCTGCACTTCAATCACCTATTGATTGTTTGATTCACAAAAATGTGGTGGTGTTCATTATGGAGGGCAGAGTAGATCCAATAAGGTGCTTGAAACAGTCCTCAGAGATTTTGGTTCACATTGACATAATAGCATCACAGAGTTGCTGCAGATTTGTTGACTGCATCAGTCTCCTGATCCATCGCATTCCAAAAGTGCTGTACTGGGCTGAGGTCTGGTGACTGTGGAGGCCATTTGAGTACAGTGAACCCATTAAGAAAATATCCCCTAAACCCAGAGATGGCAAAAGTAAATATATTCTTTATTAAAGTCTAAGTACTGAGAGTTGTGTTAAAAAATGCTCCAGTAAAAGTTGAAGAACTGATTCAACTTCTTTTCAATTAAAAGTAAAGAAAGTAAAAAAAGAAAGTAAAAGTTGCTCTTTGGAAGATATTTCTTTCTATTTTTGTGCAAAGCAAACTGGACCTGAAATATAACAATAATATCTTATCACATGAGAATACAAATGTTATTCCAATCTAAATCCTAATTCCTATGAATGTACTCAGCTTGAATCTGTCATGTGCAGTGAAAGTGAACTAAGAAATAGCTCTACTGTATTTTCTGTCATTGATTCTGCCTCTACAGCTAAACACAAAAATGAGTCTAATCAGGGGTTAAAGTGGGATTCAGAAGGTGGGCGAACCTTAAGATAGGTTGCAGTGGCTCCACATGGGGAAAAGAATCACAACTTTCTTTTGTGAGCTCCAGTATGAAGTGAATTCAACATAATGTGACCCAGTATTTCACGAGCAACCTTGGCTGATTTCCGTTGCCTACAC
This sequence comes from Apistogramma diplotaenia, assembly GCA_015052665.1. Classification (NCBI taxonomy): domain Eukaryota; kingdom Metazoa; phylum Chordata; class Actinopteri; order Cichliformes; family Cichlidae; genus Apistogramma; species Apistogramma diplotaenia. The sequence continues at coordinate 7,037 of VOQJ01006836.1, forward strand.
TGACAGTATACTGTTTATACTGTCTTTATATTGAAATATACAGTTGATATAAATGTGGGCTTAAATTCTAATTCATCCCTGCTACACTTGATATAACCTAACTCTGAGTATGAACATCACAGCTTCCACAGTCCATCACAGCATTTTCCTGTAAATTTACTGCAGTCCATCAAACTAAGCTGTTTATCCTGCACTAAGGTTTCATGCAACCTTTGAATAACACAAAGTTATTACAACTGTTTTGCAGGATTTTTCTCAATATGAACATACATAAGTTCACATCATATACAGATCCAATATGTGATTTAAAAATCAGAACAGGTTCGTTTTAAACTTCCAGCTCATCAAATGCCCCCGAGCAGTCCTTGCCTTTAAATATAACCTCCATTCTTCCAATCCTGTCATCTTTGTCCATCTCTCAATGAACTTCTCTGCCATTCTGGGAAATACAGCAGCTGGACCTTCAGCTAGCAGACACACTGTGTGACAGACTGCATACAAACTGTTTATGTGTTTGCTGATATTAGCTGAGCTGATAGTTACAACCTTTATGCTCGCTCCTCCTGAGTAGCACTGCAGTAGCTAGATGCCGAAGTACCGCAACCACAACTTATGGACAACTGCACTCGTTCCAGTACTCGTTTGTACTTCATTATTTCCAACCTCTGCCCACATCATTACCACTAAGAGCAGCTTGAACCATCTATATGAGGCAGGATGGAGCCATGCTTTCAGAAATCGAGTCTGGTCAGACCAGTTCAGTCTTCTATTGTCCAATCTTTGGTGAGCCCATGGAAATTGCATCTTCAGTTTTACATTCTTAGCTGACACACATTGCATCTACTGTGGTCTGAAACTGCTATACAGTAGCCCATCTGCTTCAAGGTTTGACCTATTGGGCATTCTGAGATGCTCTTCTGCATACCTTGGTTGTAATAGGTGGTTATTTGAGTTACTGTTGCTGTCCTATGAGCTTGAAGCACTCTGGCCATTCTCTGACCTCTGGCATCAACAAGCCATTTTTGCCCGGAGAACTGCCACTCACTGGATATTTTCTCTTTTTTTGGACCATTCTCTCTAAACCCTAGAGATGGTTGTGTGCTAAAATCCCAGTAGAGCGGTAGTTTCTGAAATACTGAGAACAGCCTGTCTGGCACAAACAGCCATGCAATGTTCAAAGTCACTTAAATCACCTTCCTCCCCCACTCTGAGGTCATGCTGACCATGTCTATGTGCCTAAATCCACCGAGTTCCTGCCGTGTCATTGTCTGATTGCAAATTTATGTTAACATATGGGTAAAAAGGTGTACTTAACAAAATGGTTGAGTGTAATATATAAACATGAAAACGTGTAAAAATAATAAGAATATACATGTAATAAATTATAACAATGTTTGCATTTCAAGGATTCCAAAAACAATAGATGGGTATAAAACTGCATCATTACACATACTTTCCTATTGTTTTTGCTACTGTCAGCATGGCTGAAACGAATGTATTACACATGAATGTATGCATTGTCCTTGCACCACACATCTTCAAGAATTTTCTGAGGGAATATGACATCCTGGCAGCCAAGAAACCCGAGCTTGAAAAATTTACGTCCATTGTATTTTAACCTAAACCATAATCTTTTTCACACCAGCTAAACCACACTGAGTCGTTTTGGTTTCTAAGCCTAATAAAACATCACGAGAAAACCAATCAACAAAGAAAAATGCAGCTTAAGTCTAACTGTAATACCAAAGAATGTGTAAACATCATTGGTTCCGTGTGAGATTCAAACTGCAGTCTGTAGTGTAACTGGCAAAGTGACTTACTCACATTTAGCCACTGCAGGGAATAATACTGTATAAACAATGCTGTGTAAAAACTGGTTTCCCCCTCCCTGATTTCTTAGTTTATTTGCATATTTGTCACACTTATACTGTATGCTTCAGATCATTATACAGATTTTAATTATAGACAAAGATAACTGTAGTAAATGCAAAGTGCCCATGATGAGGTAATTTATTAAGGTAAAAAAAAATGCTATCCAAACCTACCTGGCCTTGTGTAAAAAAGTAATTGCCTCCTAAAATTAATAAGTGGTTGTGCCACCCTTGGCAGCAATAACTGCAATCAAGCATTTGCAATAATAAGTCTTACACATCCCTGCGAAGGAATTTTGGCCCACTCTTCTTTACCAGAATTGTTTTAATTCAACAACATCGGAGGCCAAAATAAGCTGTCAATGCGCTCTTGGAGTCATTTTGGTAGGCTGACCACTCTTGGGAAGGTTTGCCTCTGTTCCAAGTTTTCTCCATTTGTGGATAATGGCTCTTAGTCCTAAAGCCTTAACGTTGCCTTTGTAACCCTTTCCAGACTGATAGATGTCAGTGACTTCATTAATCAGATGTTCTGGAGTGTCTTTAGATCATGGCTTGACATGTTGCTTTTTTAGCCTACTTCAGTTTGTCAGACAGATTCAGTTTAAGGGATTTCTTGATTCAACAGGTCTGACAGAAATCAGGCCTGGGTGTGGCTTGTGAAATAGAGGCAAGTTTTCCAAAACATAGCCAGATCAGTTTGGATAGCTTCTTCTCTTGATATCTGAAATCATAATTTAAAAACTCTATTTTGTATTTACTCTGGTTATCTTTGCCCAGCATTAAAATTAGTTTGATCTGAAATTGAGTGAGAAATATGCATAAAAAAATTTTTTTGAAGGGAAAAAATACTTTTTCATGGCACTGGATGGATGGATGAATGATGGATGATGGATGGATGATGGATGTAGCTGCATTGTATTGTTTTCATTTCTTTGTATTTATTTTGCAACCCCGTTTCTTTATTGCACTTTCCACATTTCTTTTTCCATTCAAACCTTTCCTGTCATGTCTGAATATTTTTCACCTCTTTTCCATATCGACCAGTCTTCCGCCTTTGGCCATCAACTTGTGTGTGTTATATCACTGAAATTGTTCCGCTCGTAGCTGACCTGCCCTCACATAATAACTATATCCAGGTTCTCGCACTCTGAGGCTCAGTCACACACAGTCGCACAAAGTGTCCCCGTGCAAACACACATCCCCATTATCATATATATGAGAGATGAAAAATATTCATGATGAATTAGAGTTGTTCATTAAATCAAATATAGGTATAATTTATGTACATAACTAGCCCAACTATGGAGATACACTTGTATATTTGCACACAGATAGACCATGTAGGCCTTTGTGAGCATAACTTTCCTACACAGTATCCAGTATCAGTAAATTGCTGCATCAGTCATAAAAGAGAACCATTAATAGAGGATAATAGAAAAATTAACCTAAGCAGAAGGTTGACTGTCCTTGTGCTGTCAATCCACATTTCTGTCATATACAGATCAGTCTGCATGTTTTATTATCTCATACAAGTTCTCCTGCACATTAGTTATCTTGCTTTATTGAAAGTTTGATGGAGATACAGATGAAAACGCTGCCTGGTTCAAATTCCTGAAAGCATCTGTGTGGGCAGGCAAAATGCCACTCATACTCCTGTCACTTTAATTGTCTCATTTCATTGGTCCGCTTTGTACCCGCTGTGGGTTTTTTTCTTACTCTTCCCCCTTTCCCCTTCCCCGTCACATAGGCTCACGGAAAATACGCGTAGAAACACTGACCTGCTGAGGAAAGCAGACAAACAGAGATGGGGAGAAACAAACTTTAACCTGTGGTAGGAACAGCTGGATCCCTCTAAGTCACACTTCAGCACTTCATTGATCCCGTGGTCCCAGGTCCAAGGGGTTTATGTGCATGTGTGTGTTAAACGCTGCTCTTAGTTTTTCAGTGTCATTTATCTGTGTTTCACTGCATGTGTGTGTACACAGATACTGCCCATTCGAATACAGGATAAATTATTAGCGAAGCGCAGACAGATATTCACACATCTCTTCCTGCTAACTCTATACATTTTACATGAGCATAGCTTTTCTTTTCTGCCATATTCCACATAAATATGCATATGCGCTGTGTGAGCGGAGTGTAAATGTTTATATTGCTGAATGTGAGCGTACGTTGGTGTTAAAAGGGCACAATTTAAAGTCTTATGCATTATATAGTAATGTATAATGTATGGCTTGGTGTAGTCAGTTATGGTGGGAACTGAACAAATATCGGAGCAAATCACTCGTGCTGCAGTTGCAGCTGCAAATAAAGAGTGCAATAAAGAGTAAGTAACAACAACAATAAAATAAATGTTAATGCTAAATAAACTTTATGATATTCAGATATTTTTATTAAATATGACCAAAAAGGTTATTTTATTTATTTCATTTTCCCAACACTGCTGTGAGTTCTTGACACTGTCAGGACTTGGGAAGTGTACAGAACCCTACCTGTAAAACGTTGACATGACACATTGCTTTTGGAGAAACTGAACGTGTTGAGTCTTACTAGGCTTGACAGTATGCCAGGTTACATTATTGCCTTTTCAAAAAGAGTATCATGTTGTACAGCAGCCTATCTAAATCCTTGCTAAGCCCCATGTTTCTGAAATATTTTCTGAATCAGCAGTTACGTGAGTGAGTAGTTAGTGAGTGGAATGGTAGATCAGCCTAAAATTTAACAAGTCCATTGTGTATCACTCAGGGCCTGATGCTCTCCAGTTTTGTTTTCTGTCTCAGTTGCATTGCAGAACGAATGTTTGGGGGGAATATCTCAATAGCAGAAGTCTCTTTTGTTTTTTAAATTGTGTGAGCAATAGCCTTCATGGCCTCTGTTGGCAGGGCAGCAAAAAGGATCTTCATTGGCTGGCAAAAGGGGTGAACATTTGGAACAAGTGAAATGGAAACAGCAAGAGTGGCACTGAGAAAAGGAGTTTGAACTGCCATTATGGCACAGTGTCTGGTGAGGATGGAACGATTTGATACCAAGCATGTTACTGAGTACACACTTGGGCTGGGGCTGCCATCGGGGTCCCGTACAGTAATTGGAGTTATACCAAGTTTTTGGCAGACCAGGCAGGAGGCAGCTTAGTTTAGCAGAGTTAGAGCTAGTGTCAGAAGGGAAAGTGTGGGGAGGGGGGCGTTTCAGAGCATACAGTACTATAGCAATTATAGCAAAAGTAACTGAACGCATCTGCGTCCCCATGATATCATTTATTTAAGGAGCTGAGGAGAGGCAGAACAATAAGTGCA
>VOQJ01006840.1:1815-17879 GCA_015052665.1 Apistogramma diplotaenia
CCATCCATCCATCCATCCATCCATCCATCCATCCATCCATCCATCCATCCATCCATCCATCCATCCATCCATCCATCCATCCATCCATAATTCACTTATTGGGAACCACTAAAAAATTAAGCCAGGCTAAAGTGACTTAAACCTGTTTTATCCACTAGAGGGCGACTCCTCTCCCTGCAGAAAGAAGTCTGGTGGTAAATGAAGGAAGTTGATTTATTACCTCAGTAACAACTTTAAGGATTAGTTTATGGTGTCACTCACTAGTTTCAAGTCTTATTGAACAAAGCATCATGTTGATTTTGTGGCCCCATTAGAACACCTTACTGCCAGTCACTGCAGGCTCCCACCCTCGGTTTTTCTCACTCACATCCACCTCATCGCAGTGGCATAAATGCTCGGCTCGCAGCTTCGTAGCAGAACCTTGTGAAGCAGTGACGCGGTCTCCCCTGGTTACAAAAACTCCAACTGCATAGACGTTTGTAGGAAAACACCACTCGGCTCCAAACATGCTGTTTGTATTCAGGAAGCTTCGCACAACAAAACCGAGCTCAGATTCAAACTGAAGCTGAGGAGCACAGAGGGACTATTATGGTCACATGTTAACGCCGACCCTCTTTTCTCCCCCACAGTGGCTTCAGCTGACCATGTACTCGTGAGGCGATGGAGGCAAGCCGCTCCACAGCTTCTTTTTCTCACCTCTCACCTTTGCACCTTCTCCTTCCACTCACTTCGCTCGTGAGCTTCTTTATCTCTGTCCTAACAGGACCAAGATCTCAGCATTGAAGTCAAGCGACAGCTGATGTTGGTGTTGCACTCTCCTGCTGCCACCAGCTGGCGGCGCTACAGCATCTATTTGATCTCTAAATGGGATTAATTTCTATTAACGCTGAAATGTTTATGAAAGTGACTCAGAATGTTTAAGAGAATAAACAGATGGCCTTAAAGTGTTGCTGGGTTGTTTCGTTCTTCCTGGGTTTTCATGCACAGTTTGTTGCTTTAGTCCAAAGTCAGCTCATTATTCACGGCCGTGACGGCAAATTATGTTAGTGATTCTTCCAGAGCTGCAAGCACCAATATTTCCTGCAGTTTGAGTTTAGCCAACCTTCAGCCTGCTGAAGTGACGTGAAATCCGGCCTCCAGAAACCTGTAGTAACACCTCTGATCATCGTGGAAGACAAAGTATTTTGAACAGAAAAGATTTATGTGTCACAAACACATCACACACACACAGAGTACAGTACAGTGTAGAGCAGGGAGCAGCTACAGAGCACAAGTGTAGAAAATTTCAACCAACATGATTAAGACGTTTACTGAGCGCTTGTGTCTCCCATGCAGTCCCTTCACAAGCCACCAGGGGGCTTCAGCCCACACTTTGAACATTTTTCTCATCCAAGGTCACCCTTCCCTGGAAAGGTCATAGAAAAGATGTTAAAGGCTAAACATAGTCTATAAGCTTGTCTCTTTATGTTGAAATATTTTCTTTGAATTTGAAAAGTGAAGGTCAGGCTTTGTCCCCAACACCTGAGCAACGCCTCAGGTCAGCAGCCATCAGGATCCCGGTGCGAAAAGTGATTTCTGACGGTTCTCTGTTTTATTTTATGTCTAATGTGTCTTCTCATATTGGTAAATCGATTGTAGACAAAAGAATTTATGAATGACATATATCAGATGAAGAAATGAACTGTTTTGCAAGCATTTTTATGATTCTGGGCTTTTGTATCTAATTATAATAAGCTGAGTTCCTTATTTATTCATTATTAAGCTGCTTCCTGCTTTGTTAAAGCGGTGAGGTCAGAGTTCAGAGGCCAGAAACACCAAATGTTACCAAGTGTGAAAAACATCCTGGTGTTGAAAATGCTGGAAATCTTGGTATTGAATAGCTTGATATTGAATACCCCCCCCCCCATTATGTATATTAAAGACCTAAAAATATCAGAGGATAGTGGAGGTGACTAAAATAAATGGACACAATATTAACGTATATAGATTTTTTTCCTTTTGTGTGTACTAATGTTACTGTGTGTAGATGTGTAACAGGTTCTGCTCAAGGTTTTGCAAAAGGCGCCTTATTGTATTACAGTATATAGTTTTGCTCTCAAGTTAATTTTAGTTCTGTTTAGTTTCTGTTGCACATGTTCATAACATCTGTATCCTATTACAACGATTTCACCTGCACGACCGGCTGACGCCAGTCCCTGAGGAAGTGAGCTCAAAGCTAATTTATCCGGAGACGAGGAGATCTCTGATCCTGGGCTTCACCTTTAATTACCTCCAGTTTATCTTCTCACTTCATCTCAGGCACGCAGAGCACCAGACGCGTCACCAGAAGCCTGTCGTGTTTGGTGTACTCTCACTGCGTCCCTGCGTCTGTGGTACGTTTCTTTGAAAGGCTGTGCAGGATGAACAGATCAGAGTATGACCCCATCAACAGGTGGGGGCTATAAAGCGCTTTGAAACGCAGCGCGGCGGCAGCCTCAAACTTCAAATCAAAAATATAATTTTTATAAAGAAGGAAGCGCTTCTGTTACTTTATTTAAACTTTGAGGACACTGAATATAAATCTTTTACCTGTGAAAGCATCACTTTTCTTCAATATTACCCTCCTCCTGCGTCCTTGTGGAGAAAAGAGGCGTTCAATTGCAGCTCTGACATCATGTTGATGTTGGGAGGAAGTTTGTGCCGCTGTTTGCTGAGGGGCGGGGCTTGTGTGGAGGAGGGGAGCGGGGATGCTGAGGAGGACTAACCGGGGAAGGAGAACAGGTTTGTGCTGCAGTCCGCTGATGGTTTGCTGTGGAAAACCACGAGGAAACACGAGCCTTTAAAGAGGAGCGGATGAGAGGTAGGAGGACTGATTTATTACCAGTTTAGAAAGGGGCAGCTTTAAAAACGCTGCTTTTTTTTTAATATCAACTTTAAAAGTGAGTGATTAGACTGAACCTCAGCTTGTAGTTCTGCGTGTTTCGCTGTGAAGCAACAGCAGAGGGCTAGAATATAATTTAATGATTTACACAAGTGGAGAAAAGAGTTTGTGCATACCCAAGTGCATCTTGGGTAAACTTTCAGCGGTCATATCACCAATGAGATGGGTGGCTGCTCAGAACACGTTATAGAAAGGTCTCTTTCTCTTTTTTTTTCAACCTATATTTGATACCATACCATAATGTTTCCAATATAGTCATGACAACAGTTTGTGCTGAACACCTGAAACAAATAACTGGACTCTTTACTGCAGTAAAATTTACAGTCCTGCTTCAATAATTAGTAGAGAAGGTTTATGGATCATAGTTATTTATTCATTAATGTGCTACAGCTGGAGAAGACTTGTACAGTGCTCGGTAGCCATAGTAATACTTTACAGACCATAAACTAACTTCTGTTTCTGCTTATTATTATTATGATTATCATTAGCAATCAGTGATAAAGTGTAACATGGTTTCTGTGTGTTGTTCTTATGAGAAGTGTATGAGCAGCCTGGCCCTCACTCTTTTTACTGCTTTAGCATCAGTTGTGTTTAATGTTTCAGCTGAAGAAGATGAAGGTGAAGGTGGTCGAGCTAAAGGAGGGCAGCAGTAAGATGTTACACAAAATACTGTTTACAGTTAAACTGATGACAGGGACCGTCAGTGACATCAGCCATGAAAATGACACCGAGCTGTTTTCTTCTCTGGACTGTTGATCTGTTCATTTAAGCTTCATGTTGTCCTTTTTTACTTGTCCTTTTTATTCCAGCAGGTGGTGATTAGTGTTTAGGCCCAATTATGATGCTGCAGCCTGATAACACAAAGAGAAGAGTGTGTGTGTGTGTGTGTGTGTGTGTGTGTGTGTGTGTGTGTGTGGACTCAGCACCTGGTTTGTGTAATTACAGTGGAGGCGGTTGATGTAAGCATGAGAAGAGATTCACGTCAGTCGTACTGCATTCATGCACATATTGTAACGCTTTATATCAACAATAAATAGTAAACGAATGGTAACTAAAATATACTTAATTTGTGTAAGAAAAAATATTTTCAGAATTTTATAAGTGTGCTGGTACTTCTACAGCTCTTTCTGAGCACTTTGTACACTACAAGCCACATTCATGAGGTCACACACATTCCTGCTGAGCTTTATTCTACATCTTAGATGCTTTTTCCTACCCTTCATATATATGCACTGATGGATACATTGGCCTGCTCTTATTGTTGTGTAAACAGTGGGAGATAGCATGTATTTGTGCCCAAACTCTCCGTGTGTGTTTTGGAAATACTGCACGCCACAGCAGCTTCTGCTGGACCAGATCCTCACTTTTTTATGTCCCTACTGTTGATTCTGGGGATACGCTCCCCAATGACGCCATCCTCTGTGCCCCCAAGGTGTCAGGTTGCACAGGTTGCAGTGGGCATGCTCGGCACTCAGGGGAGATCTGTGCCAAAATCGTATGATGCATCAACGAGAGCAACATCAAAGGAAAAAGGCTAAACATGCTTACAGGTTGATATTTGAAGCATGCAGAGGGAAAGATCTGAGCATGGAACAATAGGAATGCCATTTTTTCCCAAAATAATCTCCTGGCTCAGAGGGGATGATGTCATCACTCTGCAGGGGGAAAAAAACACAGATTCACTCTAAAGTCGGAAGCCTTGTGTCCAGTTTGAACACTGAATTCATTTTCGGCAATGAAGAAAGCCAGAGGCCGGGGGCTCTGTGGCGCCTCCCGCTGCCTCCTTCGAGGCTGCAGCTGGCCGCGCCTCCTGGACCCTGGTAATCTTGTCCTGGGCAGGATGACCTCATCACTTGGTTGTATCCTCTTCACATGGATTTTCACATGGAGACCAAAATGTTGAGATCGTGGATGCAAACAGCAGAAATGGGTTTCCTCAAAGGACGGCTGGGCTCTCCCTTAGAGACGGAGTGAGGAGGAGCTCCGTCTCAGAGTCGAGCCGCTTCTCCTCCACAGTGAACGGAGCCAGCGGAGGTGGTTTGGGCATCTGAGTAGTAGCCATTTAATGTGTGTCGATAAAAAGCTCAGACGCACACTTTTTGTTGTCCTTCTTACATCCATCCATCCATTTTTTACCACTCAGACCTCGCTCTCCCCAGCCTCCTCCAAAGGGGCAGATGTTCCCAAGCTGAGAGATATGATCTCTCCATGGATGTCCTTGGCCTTCCCTAAGGCCTCCTCCATGCCTAAAACACCTCAAAGAGGAGGCATCCTAATTCAGACTTAACCTGAGAGCTCATCCATCTTCCTGTTGCCACTTTTAGTTGCGTGAGACTTTATTTGAAGTCAGTGAATCAAAGGAAGCTGGAGGAAAGTTTTTAAGAGAGGAGAGGCTGCAACAGGCGCATATAAGGGTATGAAGGCTTATTCTGTATTATGAATGCTGGAAAATGAATCTTTTAGAATTTAAGAGCTGAATATGAGCATTATTGGCCCCCTTGACCTTGAAGCATGTGTGAAAAGGTCGTACCAGCTGACATTTTGAATGCTAACTGGCTGATTGTTGACAGTTACAGGAACTGATATGATTCATCTGGAGCTTGTTGGGGAAATGTCTACTGCAGAAAATGTTTACAAGCTGCACACATAAGAGCTAATAACTATTTGTGATCATTCCACACACATCTGGATAAGAAACCTTCTCATCTTATGTTTCTAGATTAAAATTAAACAGTTGTGTGTTATTGTGAGTCATTAAAAAGTAATCATGAACTAAATCTCACCCTCTCCAGCTGCCAAACGCACCTGATGCTGCAGCCTGATCTGGTCACCTGGGACTGAACACACAAAAACACACACATGGCTGCGAACACACCTTCAGACCCACCTGCCCTCACAGAGCAGGAGGAGCTGCAAAGAAGAGCCAATCAGGTCACAGATGAGGTAAGAGGACAAATAACTGCTTTATTATTAACCTGTCCTATTGAAATGGTTGTTTATTCACTGTGCTGGAACAATTTGTCGTAAAAAAAAAACACACATGACAAAACCATGATTTCACTTCCTTTCCTGTGTTCTGGAAATATCCAAACATGCACCTGATAAAAGCCACTGGGTCACCTGTTTAAGCTTGTAACTTGCTGTACTTAAGCCTAACACCCCTCCTGGGGTATAAGAGTCCTCCAAAGTGCTGGTTGAAGGGAGGATTTCTGGTATGAACTCCTTGGAGATCCTTCCTCCAAAACCAAGTCTCCTCGTTTCTGTAACAGTTTGAGTTTTACAGGTTGGGGTGAAAAGATGCGGAATGCCTCCTGTGTCGTACCACTGATGTTCAAAGAGCTGAGTAAATAGAATTGCACTGCATCCTCACCTTTATTATAAGGAAGCCACCACAAGTATAGTTAGGCAACACTGGGATTTAGTCCAAAAAACAGAATAAATATATAAATAAACAATATAAAATAAAGAGTTTAAGATGTGAATAAATGCTGTGAGAAGATGATAACAAGTCGAGTCGTGACATTTCCTCACTAATAGATATTCCACTGTCAACTCTAAGTGGTGTCATAATAAAGTGGCTGTGATGCTGAGGCACATGGTGTGCAGAGGTCAGCATCTTTCTGCAGAGTCAGTCGCTGCAGACCTCCTGTGGCCTTCAGATTAGCTCAAGAACAGTGTGTAGAGAGCTTCACGGAAACGGTTTCCATGGCTGAGGAGCTGCATCCAAGCCTGACACCACCAAGTACAACGCAAAGCATCAGATGCAGTGGTGTAAAACACCCCCACTGGACTCTAGAGCAGTGGATACGTGTTCTCTGGGGTGATGAATCACAGTTCTATGGATGGGTCTGAGTTTGGTGGTTGCCAGGAGAACAGTCCTTGTCTGACTGCACTGTGCCAAGTGTAAACTTTGGTGGAGGGGGGTTATGGTGAGGGGGTTCCAGTGAAAGGAACTCTTAGTGCTGCAGCAGACCAAGACATTATGGACAATTTCATACTTCCAGCTTTGTGGGAACAGTTTGGGGATGGCCCCTTCCTGTTCCAGTATGACTGCTCACCAGAGCACAAAGCAGCTCCATAAAGACATGGATGAGTGAGTTTGGTGTGGAAGAACTTGACCTCCTGACCTCAACTCATTAGACCACCTTTGGGATGAATTAGAGTGGAGACTGTGAGCCAGGCCTTCTCACTCAACATCAGTGTCTGACCTCACAAATGTGCTTCTGGAAGAATGGTCAGAAATTCCCATAAACTCTCCTAAACTGTGTGGAAAGCCTTCAGAGAAGGGTTGAAGCTGTTATAGCTGCAAAGGGTGGGCTGAAATCATATTAAACTCTATGGATTATGAACGGGCTGTCATTCATATGCATGTGAAAGCAGATGAGTACAGTACATACATTTGTACTGTATAGTGTAAAATGAGCAGGGCACAAATTTGACAGCAAGTTTTCCTTCTATGGGCAGTGTGGAGCTCTCTCCTGAGCCTGCTCTCTTTACATCAGCTTATTCCCTCTGGACTCGTCATGCTTTCACTACTGAGCACCTCAGACTCTCCACGTCTCAGTCAGAGAAACAAAATGAGGATAATTAAAATTAGAAGCAACAAACAAAAGATTCAAACTAAGCACACTGACACGAAGAATCACTACACAGCCGCAGAGGGCACCGCTCTGACTGAGGGGAGGGCCCCTTTAAGGACACCTGGCTCACCTGGTTGGCATAGCGACAGCTCGTCTCCCAGTTCAACCATCTGGCACAGATGAGCTCATACACTCAGTGGTGTCAAACACAAACACACAATGCCTGGCATTTAAAGGCTGCAGCATCACTGGGGAAATACCCAGAGACTGAAACACACGCACACACACACACACACACACAGTTTGTGTTGAATCTTGAATAAGTTTATATTGAAGCAGCTATTTTTTGTGTCTTTCAGTCACTGGAGAGCACCCGGCGGATGGTTCAGCTGGTGGAGGAGGTACACACACACACATACACGCACACACACACCTACTTATAAACTTTATCATCATCGTGTGTAAATTAGGCCTCCGTGTTTCCGCCGTTGTTTCTGAAACAAGAGGAAATGGCCAAAGATGCGTCTCAGACTGATGTTAACATGTTGTGATTCATTTAAGCTGCTGGAAGCTGTGAGAGCAGAGCACAGCGAGGAAAGACAGAAAGGACATTTTTATGACTTCAGACCATTTTTCAAAGCACATAATTCATGTCAAGTGTTTTTATGATCTTTCATTTCATAGAAAATCATCTGATCTCACTGCAGATAATCTGAAACATGCTCACCTTGCTGCCTGTTTGCCAAAAATCTAAACTCCAGAGGAAGTGAAGAAGTGAGCAGCGACTGATTGGATGTTTCTTGCTGCTTGTGTTAAGTGATGCTCAGATGAAAGGTTTTTCCTCACAGCTGCATCGCCTCGTGGCGGCCGTGTGTTGTTTATCTGCAGCGAGCTTCTTAAAGTCGATGTTGTCTGACACACAAAGCTGCTTGTGTCGCAGTGCTTTGCTGACGGTTCCATGTTCTCCCTCCTGCAGAGTAAAGATGTTGGGATCAGAACTGTGGTGATGCTGGACGAGCAGGGAGGTAATCACTTCTACTTCAGTGACGTTCCAGCCGTCTGCAAAAGTTCTTGAGTGTAAAATGTGTTTTATGCTTTTCAGGTAAGAGGGTCTCATTCAATATATTTTCTCATAAATTTACAATTTTTTCTCAGAATTTTGCATTTTTTCTCATGAATTTGCCCGTCTGTCTTCATAGGTTTGCGTGTTTTGTTTCTGTTTGTTTGTTTTTTTTTGGTAAATTGTAAAATTCGTTCTCGTGAGTTTACATTTTTGTAATTTTTTCGTGCAAATTTACCATTTTTCCCACAGAAATGTACCATTTTTTTCTTGTAAGTTTTCCAGTCTCTGATTTGAGCTTTTCATTTGGAGGGATTGCCAGTTCATATTGACTAAACATATGCTTGACCAATCAGAAATCATCTGCTGTCCGCTACCTGTTTCTGCTGCTCCTGTGACAAACCCACCACTGTAAAACTCGTGTTCCTCACAGAGCAGCTGGAGCGTATTGAGGAGGGCATGGAGTCCATCAACAGGGACATGAGAGAGGCCGAGAAGAATCTGACAGACATGGCCCAGTGCTGTGGTTTGTGTATCTGGCCACTCAGGAAGTAGGTCTAGTTTCCAGGAGAAACTCGTACTGAGAAACTCGTACTGGTGCCCAGTTCCATTAAATCAAGTGTAAACTGGTTGTGCTGTTGATCAGATTTGCTCTCCCAGCAATGACAAAACTATTAATCTTCATGATCCCATCTTCAGCAGCAGCTTAAGTGACTTGATCAGGCCAGAATGATGTGACTTTCTACTTTTTTTTTTAAAGAAAGGATTTTGAAGGTCTTGTTTCTTGCTTTATTAAGAAGAAAATATTGTCAAAAGACAGAGGAAAAAAAGTGAGATGTGTGACATTCGGCAAAAGCTTCCAGGATCTAAATAAATATATATTTATTTTATCTCCAAATCTGGCTCAAAGGATCAGAAAAATCTAATTTAGTCCTTTAAATCATAATTTCATAACTCAATCTTTTGGAACCTAGTAATACTGGGCTAACCTTGTATATCAGTGAAAACTGATATTGAAGCATTATTTTCTAAAAATAATGTTTATGTGTGCAGTAATATGGTAAAAAACTGCATACAAAACAAATAAAGTAGCATTTAGCATCAGGTAACGGAAACAGAAGCAGCACACGTGCACAAACATGCTTCAACATTAGACCTGAGCGAATAAAGCTAATGGAGGTGGGCACCGAGGTCAGAGGGCACTGAGGTCAGAGGGCACCAGCCGGCGTACCGCCTCACGGCTGTGCTGCAGTAGTTAGTGTTAGTTTGCTCGTGCTGTTTTTGTTTTCAGATGTCACGGCGGGTTGCTGGTGGCTGGTTTCTCAGTTTCTGTGCAGCCGTGTGGAAACATTGTGTGATTTTTTTTTGTTTTTATTCTGCCTTCCTCCGTCCTTCCTATGTTACGTTCAACCTTCCTCTTTTCCCACCGATTCTTTCCTGCGTTCTGTCACCTTTCGCTTCACCTTCGCTCTGCCTTCCTTCCTCCTCCTCCTCCTCCACCGCCTCCTCTCATAGAACAGCTGGAGCGAATAGAGGAGGGTTTGGCTCAGATCAACTCTGATATGAAGGAGGCAGAGAAAAACCTGACTGACCTGGGCAAGTGCTGTGGTCTCTGCACCTGTGATAAGTAGGTGAACGTGTGTGTGTGTGTGTGTTTTCTGTTGATTTTGAGGTCATGAAGTTATGGAACTCTGCACCACTGGGCCACTTTTACCACAGCAGCTTCATTTCAGGCTTAAACTGTGTGAAACGTCACCGCAAACCTCACAGAAAGCAGTTTTTAGTACAAGCGCCCAGAATATGAAGGTGATCCATCAGGTCAGTCCTGTTTTGTTTCCCTCTCAACACATCTGAGAGCAGTTTTGACTTCCTTTTTCATCCCCAGATGTTACAGTCAAGGGGAGAACCAAACAGGGGAAGCCCTCTGACGTGCACAGTGGGCACGTCTGGTATATTTCTTGCTGTTTATGGGTGGAGCTCTCAAACCTATTGATTATGAAACCATGATATGTTTATTTTAACTTGGATAGTCGTGTTTTCAGAAGCAAACTCTACAGATTTGTTTGATTAGTTGCTTCGAGCTTTGGTTGCCGGCTTGCTTTGCTGCTCTGATGTTTAGCTCGAGTCGTCCAGCGTCATGTCTGTTATATTGATGTATAAATGGCTCCTCGGTGTACCTATACTGCAGCTGCAGGAGCCGTATGAGCGCACTCTGGCTCTCATGTTTCATATTTAACAGGCTTAAAACAGACATTCATGTGGTCGCTGTTCCTTTTCTCCCTGAAGGCTGAAGGCTTTTGAGGAGAGTGGCCCCTACAAGGCAGTTTGGGGCGGAGCCTCCAGTCAGGACGGCGTTGTATCCAATCAGCCGCCGTCGTCTCGAGTTGTGGATGAGCGAGAGCAGATGATCATGAGCGGAGGATACATACGAAGGTAGTGAGAGAGCGATACACAGGAGAGCTTAATGGAGTGTGTTACTGTGTGTGCACAGTGAGTGTGAGACTGTGTGTGTTTGCTCTTCTTTGCAGTGGATTGACATGTAACATCATCACCAGCCGTCACACACAGGCAGCTGGTCAAACACGTAAAAATGCACATTTATCTTTACAGCGCTGATGTTTCCCTGCTTTGTTCCCGCCTGTGTCAGGGTGACTAACGATGCCCGCGAGGACGAGATGGAGGAGAACCTGACTCATGTGGGCAGCATCATTGGAAATCTGAAGAGCATGGCCCTGGACATCGGCAATGAGCTTGAAACACAGAATGCCCAGATCACCCGCATCCAGGGAGAGGTACCGCCGTGCTGTACTGTACATCAGAGGCCAAACACTCAGCCTCAGGCTTCACAGTGGCTGCTCCTATCAGCAGTCTGATCCCACCAATGCCTTTGATGGTTACCTCAGAAAGACTGTTAAAGAACCTTTTTGTAGGTTTCTGAAGCATAAGAAGCCAAGAAACGCTAACCTCTGAACATCCACCAGGTCACGGTTAGAGCAGGCTTCAGTTTCACGCTGAATTTACAAATTTGACAAAACTAGAGAGTGTTACATAAAAGCTTTTCCTTCGGGATGTTTCAGACAGCTCTGTAAAAAGGGGTGGACTTTCATCAAACCCACACCCAAGAACACGCCAACAAATCTTAGTTTTAAGACGCCTGCGTTTCTGGGGAGAAGGAAGAGTTACTTCACTTTCAGACGGCTCTCTGTGGGATCTCAGGACAGAGACAAAAGGGGAACTATTGCACTTCCACTCAGGCTCGCAGTGCCTGAGAAGGGAGATGAACAGAATCAATAATGTGACTTTTCATGTCTGACAGCAGCAGTAGGTGCTCTTGCCTTTGAGTCAGAGATGAAAGCAGCACAGGAGCTTGTGGTAATAGCTGCGTAAAGATAAGAATGATTATTTATTAATAGTTTCTTCTCAGCACCGAGTGTCTGATTATATTTACCCCACTGTGTGGATTGTGACGCTTGCACCGCCTGCTTCAGAAAGGCTTCATTTGATTATCCGAGAAAGCAAAGCTGAAAGCGGCAGATAGATGGAGAGCTCAACTGGTTGTGCCTGCCTGCCAGATTCTTATTGACACTTCCTTTTTGTCCCATCTTCCTCTCTTCCTCTTCCTCTCTGCAGGCTAATCTCAACGTATCCCGCATCAGCGCTGCCAACCAGAAGGCTAACAACCTCATGAAGCGATAGGAGAGCCTTGTTCTACTTAACTGTGCCCGTGCGCGCTGTGCCAATGTGCTGACCCTGTTATTTTAAGCCTCGCATTTCTCACTTTTGATACGAAATATCCTGTAAAACTCTTCTAGGGGCCATAAGTCCATTATTCTTTGTACTGGGTTTAAAGTGGACTTCTTGATCTCTTAACCTGTGTTTTAACACTCATGTTTGCTCACAAAATATCCTCACAGGAAGTCGTAGTTGTGTTAACTTGGATAAAATGTGACCTACGATTGTATACGTGACCTATATTGTAACTCGTTTTTTTTTGTTTTTTTTTATGGGAATGTCTCTGCGATCAACGTTTTACACTCTGTGATACCCCTCAGTGTGGCCCCTCTTAGCCCACGGGAACCTCTAATGGTCCCTGTGGTGAAAGTGGGTCACTGCAGCAGCACCATCAGCAGCAGGATAGAGCAAAACCACACAAATATGTCAAGTTGTGTGAAGAGCGGTTCTCCCTGGGCTGAGGCGTTGTGAATGTTGAGCCCATAAGTCGCCTTTTCCATCTCCCGGACAGAAAGGAGAACAAAAATGCCCTGTAAAGCAACCGCTTCAGTCCCAAAGTTGTACAAGCCTCCTCTTCCACTTTCTCCAAATCTTCCACTATGGATGAAACACGTGTGTGACGGCGCCCTCTGTGGGTACAGCCGGGTATTGCTCAGGGGAAGGAAACACGTATTTACCCAGAAAGGAGGATCTCTGGCGACACCAAGCGGACGAGCGCGGAACACGCCCGCTTCCTGGCCTCCCATCTTCCTGCTTTCTCCATGTCGACCTAAAATGGTGGTGAAACGACGTGACGATGAGCTGGTGGCGTTTTTATGATCCCACCGCTCACTTCTCATCAATCAGTTACTGACGATGCCAAAAGTCACTGTAACAGCATTTGTTGGAAATTATTTGTAATGAATGCTTTTTGTTAGCTAATTAGGAAAATCTCTTGAGTGAACATGTACTGCAGTTTCATTGGCTGCTGGGCCTGAACGTCACCCACTGCGTTCATTTGAGTCATTTTGTTATTTAGAAGCTGTTATTTGTTATTTTGGGGTGTTGGTGACTAAAATAGGAGAAAACACAGCAGCACAGATGATGCTGACCTTTGATGACCTAAAAGGGCCTTCATGTGCGCAGCTACTAGGTAACTAATACAGCTAAGGATCACTTACGTGTGTTTGCTTTGATGAAATGTTAAAATATGAACGTAATGAATAAAAAAAATGTGCGCAGGAATGTGGCGTGCGCGGCTTTTTCACTAATTAACTACGTGGAGCAGGGGGGGCTGTGGGGGGAACGTTCATCAACACTTTCACTCATTTATTATTCACAGAATTACTTTCCACGTACAGACTTCGTGAGTTTCGTGACGGATGTGTTTGGGACCGAGTGGCTGGTGCATACTGTGTCTGTGGCAGATGGGGGCGCGCGACGGCCTAAAAATGTTGCGCGTTCAAGGAAGAAGAAGGAAAAAAACCCACACACGCTGCGTGAATAGAGTCTGCGCAATTCGGTTGTTCTCGTCACTCCGAACTTTCGGGAGAACCACGGAGGAAGGAGGGGAGAACAGCGCCATTTTCCTGGTAATTATTTACTGTATATTCAGCTTTTTTTTTTTTTTTTACACTGCACATCACGATTAATCCGCAGCAACAGCCCGAACCGGCGGCGTTTCAGCACACGCACACGCACACACACACACAAAAACCGTGCAAAGCTGCGGTGCGAAATAAAAGATCGCAGCGCCGGAGCTAGCAGGCGTTTCGTCCTCCAGCTCGGCCACCGAGAGGCGCGTAGCTGTGCTCGGCGCAGCGCAAAGATACCGCACGTCGCTCCGCGTTTTATGTCTATGATAATCCACTCGCGATTACGGAAATTCACGGAATGTGCAGGTTTCAAAGTTTTAACGGAGTGACGGGTCAGCCCCACGCAGCTAACGGACACGGCAGAGTCGGCAGTGGGCAGCTCCCTGTGAACCATCAGGCAGGAGTACGAGCCCAACAAAGACACAACACGGGCGCAGCCGATTGGCTCCCACGGGCCACGTGACCGGACAGAACGCAATGTTTATTTAGCAGTTATTTAATCTAGTTATCTAGAACGTTAATACGCTCCGAGTGCGCGTGCCGTGACACAACCAGAAGCTTGTTAGAGCACTGTGACGTCAACAGTTCGCCCAAAAAGAAACAAAGTAACTAAAAGCGGTGTGAGGAAGAAGACTAACATATTTACACATTGTTTTGTAACCAGTTGATGATGTTTAAATATACTCAGTGTGTGTGTGTGTTGATGTAGCTTGTGTAACACTGTAGAAGGCATTTATGAATAAATAACATTTTTGAACATGGTGTCTTCAGAAAGCAGAAAAAGTGTCAAGATGTTTTTGTGATTTGGTGAAGATGGACAGCCAATCACAAGTGTGTATTAAAATCCAGCCAGCAGGGGGCAGCAGAGGGACACGAGCTAAAGAAAAGCCGGCTGTTCTCGGCCAACACTGCAGATGATTTTCTTGAAATCTGCACTTTCGTGTCTGTTTGTGATTCCGGTTTAAACTGAGACCTGGAGGCTGCACGTGCAGCACTTTTATCTGTGTTGGAAATCAAAGTTTACACAAACTGAAAATCACTTCTCAGATAATTTGGGGTGATAGTGACGCTTAGGATCGATTCACACTGCCACTCTTGGTATTGATAGTAAACAGCCGTGACTCAGTTGATAATATCTCTTTATGTGTTTTTAATAATCAGCATTACGAACAGCTTTATTAAAATTTCTTTTATAAGTCTGCAGAAGGATTTTTGAGCACACAAATTTGTTACACTATGTGTAAAGTGGATAACAGCACATGCTCTCTGCTTCTGTAATCATCTTTGTTATTGGAACACGTGTTGTCAAGAAGCTTACAAAGAACAGTACAGTCGAGGAGCCAGCAGGGATTTCACACAGACGAGTACAGATTCTCTAAATAGTGACATTAACTCAGCCCACACATGCTGTACTTCAGTATGCAGGTATACAAGTGATGAAAACACAGTGATGTTTGCTGCAAACCTCTAAATGTGCATTTTTACCATGTTAGAGGCACTTAAAATTATTGTCCCACAACTTAAAAAAATGTTGTAAATCAACATACAAATTATTCAAAATGTACTCAGGAATAAATCCCGAACACCCCAGAAAAAATGCTATCCAGATGTTTTTTCTACCTTTTCATAATTCACTATGTATTCCCTCGTTTTCATTGGTTTCTGCTTTTGCAGGTCCTGTGCAGTCAGCCAGGCGTTTCTACTCCCAACTGGCAGCTGGATCAGGATTGGCTAGTCGTGGAGGGCGGTGAATTTGGACTCAGTCTCTGTTTTAGTGGGCGGTCCAAAGCAGAGGTGGAGCTATGTCTGCCACATGGCGTGAGGATGATGAGGAATTGAAATTGGGAGGAGTCAAAGGAGGATTGAAAGCCAAACCGAGGTTCTCCTTCACCGAGGTCAAACTGCTGCTGGAGGCAGTGAAGAGGAACAGATACATCATCCTCAGTGAGTATAAGAATAGAAAAGTAGATGGTTTTTATTTCTTTAGGAGAACCATCTCCGGGTGGAGGCGGGCTTGGTCTGCAGTGATGTTTGGATGGGTGCTGTGTCAGAGTAACAGCCACATGAATCCCAGGAACCAATGCCATCCATCCATCCATCCATCCATCCATCCGTCCATCCATCCATCCATCCATCCGTCCGTCCATCCATCCATCCACCCTCTTCTGCTTATCCAGAGTCATGGGGCTCTGGAGCCT
>VOQJ01006841.1:2246-12566 GCA_015052665.1 Apistogramma diplotaenia
AAAAAAAAATAATTAAAAAAATATAAATAAGAATTCCCCCCCCCCCCCCCCTGGGGGTTTTGGGGGGGGGGGGGGGGTCCTGAAGCCTATCCCAACTGTCACAGGGCAAGATCAACGGCATCCCCAGCTCGCAGAATAAATACTGCACTTATTAGTATTTTTTTTTTTGTGATTTGATCTTAACCTAGTTGCAGCTCTTTGTGTCATAAAATAAAATATAATAATAATTAATGTGATGATTATTGGTTTTTATGTGCTGCAGAGTGTTGCAAGGCATATTAATTGCCAGGCAGTACATCGTTAGCCTCTGGTCATTCTTCCCCTTCTGGTCTCTGTGGGGGTTGAGAGGATTTATCAAATGGTGTCATCATCGGCAGCATTTTGGCTCGGTGATAACTTGCGTGTTTGTGTCTGTTTCAGACATGTTTACTTTCCCCCAGGCGCACAGTGCAGAACCCCTGCAGACCCATATGGCCTGGCATATGGTTAACCCTCCTTCCTGCTCCTCTAACTTGCAACACACACACGCACACACACAGACACACACACCAAAGCAAGCTGAATAACACAGTCATAATGTAGCCACACAGGACACTATAGCATGATGCAAACAGGTAGACAGAACACGCTTTTCTGCCCTGAATCTAGTTACAGTATCTGGACTTGGCTGGTAGGGGTGTTCAGAATATTCCCTCTCTTTCTATTTCTTCTTTTAAGATGGATGAAACAGTTTATTTCATCTCTCTCATTGATTCAGGTAGATCTATCATTGACTTTGGCTCGCTCTCCCTAATTTGATCTCGGTTTGCCTCTTCTTCAAATTCTGCATAACTAGTGAATCTGCAGGACTTTGATGAATCTTTGGCAGCCTTGTATGCATAGTAACTGTTGCTATGAAAATAATTTGGAGGGAGGTTAAATACTGGCATGTGCCTGCTTGAGAACATGCAGACAAATATGCAAACGTAATTTCCCACACCAATTCATTACTCTGCGGGGTGCAAATGCTCTCTGTGATTCATATGTGTAGCAAATCCCCTGATGGATGTCTGTTTTTGTGTGTGTGATTCTTCATTATTAATTCTAAATAGAACACTAATATAGCTGTAATTGATATGCGGTAAAGTCTAGCACTAACAGCACACTCACAGATATTCCAAACCTACTTGTATCTTTGTGAGGACTAATTGACACCCTAATAATGCACTCCCTAAGCCAGTTATCCAAACCCTAACAATCACAAGAACCCTTAATCCTAAACTTAACCCTAAAGCAAAGTCTTGTGTATGTTTCCTTGAATTTCAATCAGAAAGTGAGGACTGTGGAAATGTTCTCACTTCCTGTAACAAAATTGGTCCTCAAAATTATGGATTTACACGGACAGATGAACGGAGACACTCATCTTTCACCCCCCCATTTGAAATTTTATATTGAATATGACTGAATAAATTTGCTTATTTGCATTAAAAATGACACACAAAGGAACAGTAATTGCATGTGACTTGCCCATGCATAATGGAGGTATTTTCCACTCATCATAAACGGTACAAACAGCCATCTAATTTAGAAGACCCCTGCACCTCATCAGCTGAGCTGTATCAGCTGACTGTTACCTGCACTAATTACATTGAAAACAAGTCACTGATGTGTGATTATCTGATGTTCTCACTCTTTCACCTCTCTGATCCTTCATGTCACTGACTGTTTCTGTGTGTTACACGTAGTTTTTGCCTGATGCCTCATGCTGCCATTACTGATTATGCTGATGTCTGGCTTTGTTGTCACAGCTTCCTCTCATTCTTTTACACACCTGACTTGGTATCTTGTGCCTTTTGAATTGTGTTTTTTTTCCCTTTTTGCTTTGTTTTGTTTTCTCTGGTGCTAATATATGTGTAACACTGCATACTTGACACTGTACTGTACATCACATTTGTCTGTAATGCAAAAGTGTAATTGCTGTTCCTACATGCGGCATTCACATTACAGTTATTAATTAAACAACTGCCTCTTTAACTGCACTGCATAAGTTCTTGAATGATATGACTAGCTTGCAAATAGTAAAAAAAATTACTGAATATAATTTTCATCTAGGTTTTCACATCACTCACCTAATCTCATTTTGTTCAGGAGAGACATTTATGGCAAAGTATCTATGTATGTAAATTATTTTGAATTCGTATCTTGATGAGAACATGACATCAATTGCCAGATAAACGAATCTTCTCCACCAGAAAATCTTATTTGGATGTTAAACACTAATAAAAGAGGTCAAATAATAGATACCTGTGGAACACCTGTATTAATCAATGTGGACTCGTTAGAAACTAATCTGATTTGCACCACAGAGGAAGCAATGGATTGTTTGATTATCTAAAATAATCAAGCATAGATTCTTCAGTAGAATACTGTGATTTACTGAATCAGATACTTTGGATACGTCAATGAAAGGTGCAACACAATATAGATCTATGGAATGCATATCTAATGTGCACTTCTGAATATTTCAGAAACTGCTGATCTGCTGGGATTTTCCCACATAACCATCTCTAGGATTTATAGAGAATAGTTCAAAAAAGAGAAAATGTCCAATGAGCAGCAGTTCTTTGGGCAAAAATGGCTTGCTGTTCCCAAAGGTGGGAGGAGAATCACCAGACTGCTCAAATATGCACGTCTTAGAACTGAGGTATGCAGAAGAGCATCTCTGAATGCACAACTCGTTAAACCATGAAGCAGCAGACGCTCACACTGGGTGCTACTCTTGTTCGCTAAGAACAGAAAACTGTGTCTGTTCACAGGCCCATGAAAATTGGACAATAGAAGACTGGAAAAAGGTTGCGTGTTACGATGAGTCCAACTTTACATCCTAAAGTCATTACATCAATGATGAGACTTCAGAAAGACCACTGGAGGAATTACAATTGTTCACCAAATTCTTTCTGCTATGTGATGTTTTGCATTGAATATACCTTATTCCATACTAAACTCTTTTCCCACCACTTACACTCAAAAACCACTTCATCCGATACACCTGTACAACTGCTCGTCAACACAAATATCTAATCAGCCAAACACATGGTAGCAACTCACTGTTTTTAAGCATGTAAACACGGTCAAGATAATCGCCTGAAGCTCAAACAGAATGGGGAAGAAAGGTGATTTCATTGACTTTAAATGTGGTGTGGTTGTTGGTGCCTGACAGGCTGGTCTGATTATTTATGAAAGTGATGATCTGCTGGGAATTTTTTAGCTGATAGGAAGGAAACCGTAGCTCAAATCACTCTCATTACAACCAAGCTATGCAGATGAGTGTCTCACATCTTGAGGCATATGGGCTACAGCAGCAGGAAATACACTGGCCCCACTCCTGTCAGCTAAGAACAGGAAATTGAGGCTACAAGGCCTCTGATGAATTTCTATTTCAGGTCAACAACATGAAACCATGGATTCATCCTGTATTAGTGGTTCAGGCTGGTGTTTCTAGGAGATATTTTCTTGCACAGTTTGGAACCCAAAGTATCAACTTAGCATCATTTAAGCACCACAGCCTATCAGAGTATGGTTGCTGAGTATGTCCATGTGCACCCATCTTCTGGTGGCTGCTTGATGGGCACACTGTAGCTGCTTCCAGCAAAGTAATGCAGCATATCACAAATCTCAAATCATCTCAAAACTGGTTTCTTGAGCATGGCAATGCATTCACTGTACTCAAAGGGGCTCCACAGTCACCAGATCTCAGTTCAATAGAGCACCCTTGGGGATGGAAGATCCACATCATGGATGTACAGCAGACAAATCTGTAACAACTGTGTGATGCTAGTGTATCATTTCAATATGGACCAAAATCACCTTGTTGAATCTGTGTCAGAAAGAAATAAGGCAGTTTCTTGTCACAGCACTTTTGATGTGCTGGACATGTTTACTCTGACTATAAATGTTGCTTCACTCCAGAAAGAGTTTCAGTTGATAATTCACCACAGCAAATTTGAGGTAGTGCTGGCCTAGAGCTTATAAAACAAGATTGTGACTGAGAGCACACCAGTGCGACTCTTCAGACTAGCATGGAAACATATGATTGGAGAAAAATTGGATTGGAACCTTTGGATGGACTGAAGGGAGGGGGAATTGCCACCACCCACTCTCATTAGTATCACTATGGACCCTTGAGCAAGGCCCTTCACTCCTCCTGTTACTTCTCAGGCACTTTTGCCCCCTGCTCCGCATGTTGTGCTGTGAGGGCCATGTGTGATACATAGTACATGTGGGATGGGTCAAATGCAGAGACTGAATTTCCCTGCATGTACTGCATATACAAAATAAAGCTTCTCTGTTCTGTAGGAATTAATCAGTATAGTGTACCATCAGCTCACGGATATACATTAAAAGAACGTTTCCCTCATACAGCCTACAGGCAAAAACTTACACTTCAGAAGTGGACAACTGATTGTTAAACAGGTTTTCAGATGAAATAATATGAATATTAAAAGCCCCACAAATCTTTGATTTGGTTAATAGCTTATTAGTTGATTTTAGAACTGATTTCTGATGG
The DNA here is from genome assembly GCA_015052665.1 of Apistogramma diplotaenia. NCBI lineage: Eukaryota > Metazoa > Chordata > Actinopteri > Cichliformes > Cichlidae > Apistogramma > Apistogramma diplotaenia. The sequence continues at coordinate 6,793 of VOQJ01006841.1, forward strand.
AAAAGATGCAGGGGCATTCAATTTTATACTTCTGGATGGTTTCACATGGGTCACATGCATTTCCAGAGATTCAACCTATAGAATAAATAGTAATTTAGCTTTTCTAATAAATGTGAGACATTTATTTTGTAATTGCCTAAAATTTTGCCATTCAGTTAACTGGTAGTTTGAGCCATTTTCAAACCTGAATCTCTAACACTGAGAACCTTGGAAATGTTTAGGAAGAGCCAGGGATTAGGGTTTTATTTTTTTTTAAAGTGCTGGGAGCATGTTTATATAACAGTGTTGTTAAAATTGTTCTTGTAAAACAAAATCTAGATCAAGATTTTCATTTTGTTACATATCTGAGTTCTGCAAGTTAGTTTAAAAATGATCATTAAATAGCTTAAAATTCCCTTTCTTATTTAAATATGGAAGACTTTCTGATTAAACTTGAACCACAGAATTTTTTTTATGAAAAAAAACATCTCCAAATCAAGCTCTAAAGCAACACAGGTGTTTTAAGCAGCTGTTACACTGTGAAGAAACTGAGGCTGCATGAATAATGTCTGTCTTTAACATTTGTGATCCACCATCATTTCATTGGAGTTCATCTGCTTCTACATCCACCAAAAGGAGAAAATTATCTTTAAAGGTGAGTCTATATGTGGGGGAAAGTGACTGGGATGTGGAAATTCAGAAGTCTCTAGAGCAGGCACGTCAAACTCGCGGGCCGCTTCCGGCCACGCCCCCTACTTCCGGCTTAGAATTGGCATTAAAAATATGGTACAAAATGCCCTTTAAGTTACTTTTTTGACATTCCACTTTCTCCTCTAGTTAAGAGGGTTGAGCGGAATGTCAAAAAAGCGAGTTTGACATGCCTGCTGTAGAACCAACCAATGCTACAACCCAGTGTCAGGATCACACTACTAAAGAAGTTGGAAAGAAGTTAACTTTGTCTACATTTGCAGTAGCAACAGTCAAGAGCTTCATACGAAGGTCATCTTTCTGTTTAAGTTCAACCTGCAGATGAAATATGTGAACTTTCGGAAGGTAAGATTACAGAACTCACATGCAGCCACCAGGTAGCAGCAGCTAGATCTTAACTTGCAATCCACAGCTGTAGAAAAAAAATATTAAGAAAGACTTTAAATTTAAAACGTAAGAGTCAAAGAACTGATCAGGGAAGTAGTTTTAGATGCTGTAAGTCTAAATAAAATTCTGTTCAAACTGAGCTAATGACTAACATTTTATACAGCAATATTTTATTGATTGGTAGACGTGTGAATAATGCCACAGCTTTCAAGGTCAAACACTCCACTGGCCAAATTTTCTATCACAACGAGTAGTGTAAAATTAGAAAACCTGTGTTTTGTATGCATAATTTTTTCCCCAAACAAAATGAATCAGAAGCGATTGCCTTGATCTGTTTTCATTTCCACAGTGTGGTCTTTAAATGGGCTTTTGTTTATAGCTTAATAAATGGACCCGTATAGTGACATACCATATATTTTACATCGCGTAGCAGAAATGTTCCATCTCTTCAACTAAGAACCCATTAATCACTCTTTGATTGAGAGAGAACGTGTGAGGAGGAGGATTGGTGGAATCGGTGTGAAATTGGGATGGTTGGCAAGTCAGTGACATTCATGCATGCCATATTTGGTGTCGGAGATTTATGATTTTGTAAATGAAATGCAGAAAGGTATGCAACACGTTATAATTAGAAGAAATTATTAGATCGTGAAAGAAAGATCTTGGTATCTAAGAAACAGAAGAAGAAGAAATAGCAAGTCAAAGTGTGTGATGGGAGGTCTTGTTTTTGCTATTGTCTGAAAACTGTATTTGCTAAAAATTACTTTTTAAAAAGTATTTTGGATTTCTGAATTTTCTGATCAGGTGTTTGTAGTCTGTGTTTATTTGGTTACACATTTTCACATTATATCCTGCTTACAGAAATGCAGTAATTTAAGTCAGTGCTCAAAGTAATGTTACAAGAGATAAAGCATAAAGTTTTTGTTAAGAGGAACGTTTTTGTTAGATGTCAAACATATACAATACATTTTACTGGCTCTCAATTATACTTTACCTGGGAATTTTTTCCACCTCTAATCATTTATTTTTTGCCCATAGAAATATAAACAAAGGGTACCTATCAGTAGTTTGAGGGGTGATTTTTCAAAACAGCATATACAGTTGTCATACAGTAGTTCAGGTCATACTTCTTTTTTTTCAGTGTCCCTGATTCTTGTATTTCTTTCTCTCCCTCCCTATTGGTTTCTTGTATTTGTCTGTACACACTGCACCTCCTTAAAATTTAATCAGCCAATTCACCTGTTCCTGATTACCCCTGCCAAGTCCCCAGATCACCAGATCGTTCCACTTGTTTTGTTTACTCTTTGTTTCCTTCTGGCCCTTCTGGCATGTGCTTCAGTTTCATACTCATCCTTACTGTCTGCCTCATCAAGCACCACCAGCTCTCCCTGCTCGCCATCCATCCACACCGCTGGATAGTCTGCAGTAAACCTCAGTCCTCTGCGTCTGCCATTACCTCACTTTTATGTTTCTTATTATCTGAGGACAGAATATATAACTGCACTTATATGCCATGATATCATTTAACTGAGAATTGCACACATCTTGAGGCATAATTTTAAGGTGTTCAAGGGTCCAGATGAGGGCTGCAGTATCCTTATTGAAATTACTGTGGCATAAAATGAGATGTAAGAAAATAAATGGGTTGAGTTTTAAATCAAACAACATGTGATTGCAATATGTGAATGCAGGTTGGCAGTTTTAATTTAAGGGGTTTAACAAAAGTATTGCATTAACTATTTAGGGATTATAGCCATTTTTCTACATTGTTCCCCATTTTTAGATGCTCAAAAGTAATTGGGCAATGGATTGACTGACAATTATGTCATTGTCCAAATACTTATGGCCCTAACTATATTAGATGCTCATTCAAATAGGATAACAATGAAAATGTCAAATTAAATTATCATTTAAGTTTGCAGGAGTCAGTTATACATTATATAATCCAGTATAAGCTCGGCTTTGCTATGTTATGCTAACAGAGTGAGTTATTTTTTATGAAGGTTTCATTCCATTTAGCATAATGTCCATTCCGACATAGACCAGCTGATAAACTGTTCCAGTGTATTTGAAAGTTTGCTTTAATATGCTTTCCCACCAATCAGGAACTAGGATTCTCTGCAGCAAAGGAAATATTTGTATGCCTGCTGTGTGTAAAGCACAATGAATGAATAAAAGAGCTGATTGTATAGCATAAATTAAAGCAAAACAAATCTTTCAAATGACCTTTTAGAAATGCTTCTTTACTGGTGTATACTTATAGCCTGATTGTGATCACAAACGCCATTGTGGCAGTGGTTCAGTTCTATTAATACAACTCATTTGCTCTAGATATCGCAGATTGTAATTGCTCCCTTGTAAATTACAGTAATTTTTATTGGGTTTAAAGTAATTATCTATTTCTTGATGTTCATTTGCATTATCTATGTCACAATTAGAGTCTTATACAGCTTTCATAATTAGCCCATGCTCAACTGCATTTCATTAGATTATTAGATGGTTTTCATTGAAATGTCCAGTATGAGATATATGAACAAAGTAGAATCCTCGTAGCAGTTCTTGTCTTGAACATATAAAATAAGACCTTTACATGTTGGTATTGGCATATTTATAAAATACGCATTCAGAGTAGTAGTAAGATAATTGGTTTCATCTTGCAATAAGCTTCAAAGGCACACAGAAACATCCCCATTAGGAGCCTATAGTAATGTGAACAATCCCATCACCGTGGGAACTGACCTTTCTAAGGCCTCCTGTACCGACAGAATCACAATGTACATGACTCAGGAGTGGGTATCCACAACTGTATCTGTGTTTTCCTTCGCTTGCTATCACCAGTCATTTCTTTGCATTGGCGCTTCTTTTTTATTTTAGCATTTACATCCAGTAGTAGTGTGAAAACCTTGACTAAAGCTGTGTTCCCTAAATCAGAAATAGTCCCCATGTTATAATTCTTTCAAGTATTCCAAAATTTTAAAAATGTCCTCGTCTCATGGGGTGATTATGACAATGTTAGTTCATATTTCAAACTTTTAGTCATCTATTTCAAAACTTAACCAGGGGTAAAACATTCTTTTTTTTTACTGTGTCATCATCTAACTCATAAAATATTAAAATGTTGTGTTATATTTTCTTGTTTCTCACTGAGAACCACATCACAATCTGGTATTATAGTGATTCTGGTTTTTACATACTAGTATACTCATGGTACAGAGTGTAAGGGGATAAGGACATAGCTTGATGTGTTCAATCTCCAATTGTGGCATTAAACTCTACAAGCAGATAATACAAAAGTGTCGGTACACCTCATGAATGCAAAGAGCAATGAAGCTGGGATGAAAGGACTCTGCCCCTGCGACAGGCTGATGACCTGTCAAGGGTGTACCCGGCTCTCGCATTACGGCAGCTGGGCTAGGCTCCAGTCTATTATGTAGTTTGCTTGTCTGAGTTAGGCAAGAGGTATCCTTTAAAAGCTGCGTATAATTTTCATCACTGAGATCACCTTGTAATTTCAGTGTGCAAGGTTGCTGTTGTGAAGTGGCATACTTGAATCCAAATCAGGTTTTTTTCTTATTCTAACCAAGCAGTCTTTGCCATAATGATGCTATAGATCTTAGTTTTCTGGGATTTGAAAAATGCTGCCTCTGTGACAGACTGAAGCTCTGTGAGGCACAGGCGAAGCAAGGACATATGGCTGGTACACATCCCTGCCTCTATGGAAGCTCATGATTTATAAAAAGTCATTTTTGCAATGAATGCTATAAAAAGAATATGTAGGGGGGAAAAGGAACGTGCATAGGTAACTCCATGAATGACATGACAGGCTTGGGGGGTAATGGCAAGCAAAGGGAGACTTTACTTTAAAACCTTTCTTAAAATGTTTGATAATATTTTGGTCCCAACCACAACTGAGTGTCAAGGAAATCTTTCATACATTACGTCAGTGTAATTTTAGAACCTTTGAAAGATAAATGTGAGGCTTAGCTGCTTGAGAAATTTTCAAAATTGGTATCAATTTGATGAATACTTTATATAGAAAATGTAATGCATATGAAATGAAATGATCAAGGACCAATGAACATTGAAAGCAAAATCACTGACTTCCTCCTTGATAGGGAAACGCATTTATTCAAGTCATATTTTTTGCAGATTGCTTTGTAATTTATATGAAAATTTCACAGAAAAATACCAGACTCACAGATAATGGCACTTAAATTCCTTGGACCTCATTTCTTAATTTGCCATGGTGGTAATCGAAGACTTATTTAATTAATGAAAATCACATTTTGAAAAAGGTCCTGTTTTGCTCCGTGTCACGTTTTTCCTGAATTCTTTTCTTTCCTCTCTTACTTTTCGTCTCCTGTTTTCTTTCTGTTCTTGCGCTTTTTGAAGCATCAAATTAATGCAGTTCTTATAAGCAAGGTAATAAAATGTATTATGAATTGCCTGCACTTTTGAACCGCACTGTGTATGAAATTGAATTAAATTTAGCAGGAACAGAAAAATACAAGAGACCAAAAGAAAGTGAGAGAATGAGTGAGGACCACAAAGGAAGAAACTTCATAACAATGCATTGTCAGCAGAAGGAGGACTGTGATATTTCATATTGAATTTTTTTTTTGCTTGTGCATGTGTGTGTGTGTGTGTGTGTGTGTTTGTGTGTGTGTGTGTGTGTGTGTGTGTGTGTGTGTGTGTGTGTG
>VOQJ01006843.1:1422-20125 GCA_015052665.1 Apistogramma diplotaenia
AAAAAAAAAATCCCCCAAAAAACCCAGAGCTTCCAGAAATTTTTATGCAGTGCTGATACCCAGAAATTGGACACTTGTACAAAAGGACTTTGGCCCCTGAGACACAGGCCCAATCCCATTCTCCACACTCAGAGACTCACAGACTTTGAGGGGTGTGTTCCAGCTCCACACATCAGGGCTCAGGGCATAAGGGCATAAAAGGGCATAAGGGCTTTGATTTGGTCTTTTCAAACCCCTTTTTTTCTCCACTCTGTTTCTGAGTCTGCATATGTGCACAGCTTGTTCATAGCAAAATTGCTACCATTCTGTACTCATTGTTCTGGTCCACACATCAGGGGATAAATCTGGTCAGAGGTTTATCTGTGCGTGACTGCAAACTTGTTGTCGTGGGTATTTTTATCTAGTTCGAGGGGATGTTTGTATTTTGCTTAGGATTTTTATATTTTTTTATTTTTTTCCTGAATTTTTTGAGAGTTAAGGGAAATAAATAAATGCTATACACTTAAATACATCTTACAGCAGTAACTCTCTAATATATTCTGCTGTTGTGTCTCTATTTTTTTTTCCTAATGGTAATACATTGTTTCCGAGTACTATGTGATATGACAATTTTGTGTCCCATTCCTCCCTTTTATATGATTTTGTGCCTTCATGAAGTCACACACTACAGCTGGGACTTCCATTAAGTCTGTGAGGGTTTAGTGATTAGACCGTAGGGTGGAGATTGGGACTGCACCATGCTCTCAGGCAACAATTTCTACTGTTAATACTTAGAGATTCTTGACACACAAGGACACAGCGATGTAGTCAATTTCAAGGTCTTTCTCTTCCTTGCGCTTTCTATATTTGAGTGCTGAGTGAAGCAGTGCATCATTATATAGTAAATATGCTAATATACTGCAGTTTTAGATTTGAACTGATTCAGGAAAGAGGCTTTACAATTTAGAAATGTGCACGTAAATGAATGGAAAGAAAGAAATTCAACAAGGGTGATCAAGCACATGCTAGATATCATATTCAGTATTTATCTGTATGCACACACCAATCTTCTACCATATAATCTTTCCAGAACACACATTTTTGATAATGACTCTGCTACCACTGTACCTGAATATGACCGATTTAGTTTTGCTGAAATTTAATTTGTCAGTTCTGTAGATGATGTTTAACGTGTAATATAAATCAAGATCAGATGTAGAGAAAAAAGATTTATCAGTAATAATCATTCATTCACAGGCTTGAGCATTTACCCATTATTTTATTTCTAATGTAACATAAAAATAAGGCGATAAAAATCTTATATTTTGATATTATCATGAATTAAACATGATTTTGTACTTGGTGAAGAAATTATTTAAAAACTATTCAAGTATAAATTGACCCCACAAGTAAGTACTGAAAATGACCTTATAGGTCAATCCAGCTTATCACTTTAATGTGTATATCCTATAAAAATAAATAAATACTGAATGCACAAAGATTGAAATGACTCATAAATGCACAATCCATCTGGGTAAAATTCTCATTCCGGAAGCCGTGATATCTGTCAAATTTACATAATCTCATGATATGTATTACTGTGACATCTACTCCTAAACGGGAGCAGAGGAAGAGTATGACTTCATTTCTATGTGATATTTACCTTAAAAGGCTGTAGTATTTTTTTTTCACTAACTGAAAGTTCCAAGTAAATCAAGATTAAGGAGCTGAGAGACCATATATCCACTGCTGGAGAAAAACCATGTTCTCTCAACAGAGTAATGCTTCTCACACCAGAATGTGATTGGGAAAAAAAATCTACTCAAGTCAGGCTGCAGAAATATGTTGCTTCTTATGTTTTATGGAAATCAAATTGACTAACTGAATTCCCTCAAAGCCCCACTGGTAATCTTGCCCTGAAGCTTCTGACATTCATGCAAAGGTGAAGACAAACTGTCTTTGGTGATTGGTGCAATATTGCCCCAGGGGTTAGAGCTACAGCAGGTTTGCAATATAGCGAGAATCCCGAGTCTGATTTTTTTTTCTGTCAAATGTTCACAGGAAGCAAAAGAAGAGTAAATAGAAGCAGAATGTAAATCATGTTCATGTCTTAGAATCAATAATTTGGTTGTGTTCATGAAGTAGATTCATATAGTCGCTTTATATAAGACAGAATTAAAAATGCTAAATATATGTGGTTATTAATGCAGGTCTTGTCTTCATTCTTCTTCTTCTTCTTCTTCTGGCTGCTCCCTGCAGGGGTTGCCATAGCAGGTGATCTTCCTCTGCTCTCCTCCTTCACTACATCCATGAATCTTAACTCACTTGTCTTGGCCCAGCAGTAGCATAGTTTCCACCAGCACCCTGATGGTGAAGAGCACTGGGACGGTCATTGTTAACCACTGACTGGACTGACCGATCTTGTATGGAAATGTCCTTCTTGATGCCAAATAGTGTCCTGGTGCAACCCTTCCCATTTTATCCGGGTTTGGGGACTGGCACTAGGAATTCACTTACTTGTGCAGGTAAAGCCTAAAATGCAATAACTGAAACAGTACTTGTTGTAAAGAAATTATTGTGCTGTATGTGTGTTTTCTTCCATGTGGTATTACAATAAGGACTTTGAATGAACACGTCTGTGCTCCCTGAAATATCCCTCAAATAAGCCATAGTAATAAAAAATTATTTTAAACTCTTTCAATTTGAATAATAGTAAGGTAAGCTTCTAACATTTATTGCATTTGTGTATGTGTGTACATGGCAAAGACATGTATATATTAAAAAATTATATCTGCTATATTGTAATATTTTATGATAACATCATTATTATTTGTGGGTAGTTAGCTGAAGAGCTATAAAAATATTTTAAAAAAATAAAAACAAATGAAACCCATCTGGGAAAAGTGCCAACTGCGCTGCTGGCAGTCTACAGGTTGAAAGAGCGTAACGATATCGCACAACAAAGTTCAGATCATGTATCACATCCTCTGAGACCAATTATCTGTTTTCCCTTCTTAACCACACAGCTTTCAATTTCCCCTCATTTCAAAACAAGCACCACTGTGTGTGCTGCTTATGATTAATATGTGTGTCAGCATGTTTTGAAATGGAAACTGTACAAATGTTAACAGCACATGTGCAAAAACAAATTTCATTACGTCACCTTCACTCTCTTAAAGTCAGATGAGTGCATGACTGATGCAGTTTGGCAGCACAAGACACATTAAGGCAATTAGTTACAACAAAGAGGTTGCTGTTCACAGAGAGCCTCGTGCACTTTAAAAGGCTTGACTGAGTCACGTCTTTGTTGATATCAAAGAGTCATAAAAGGGATGAACAAATGGCCTTCACACCTGAGGTATGTAACAGTCACTCCTGAGTTGTGAAAAGTTGTGAAAAAGTAAAGCAAGTACATTGCAAGGTCTTAAATTGGTGCTTGACAGCTCAGGTGTTTTGCTTGTCTGCCACTGTGAATTGTACCTCTGGGAGACCGAATGACACCCTTTACCCATCGACCTTGAGTGGAAAACCAGAGGAAGGATTGGGATTGGCTGTAGCCTAAACTTGAATAGTCATCTGTCCTCTCCAATCACTCAGGCTTTCTCCCTTAAAAAGAAGGGGGCAAAATACTGCTTGAAAACATGCTGAAGTATAACACAGGTGTCACTGTATGACAAGACAAGCAGATCTGGGCGAATATTCCCAGGTAGTAACAGGAAGCCTCTGCCCTTGTTAAAGATGCACTATCCCTGGAGAGATAAATGGGAGGCCATTTGTTTTGAGCACATGTTGAGATCTGAAGTAATGGTTATGTTGGCCAACAATGGCAGTGGGTGATAGGCTTTTACAAAGAGGCATTCAGTAATGCAGAGATGTAGGTGGCAATTTGAGACTGAACAAGAATACATCAGCACAGCAGTGATGTTCAGGTTGGATGTGCATTCTTTTAAAGCCACGTGTTTCTCAGCTGCCTTTAAAATTAATATCAAGATAACGCCAATCATATATGTAAATGTAAATGTACTGTGGTATGTATAAATATCAGATAATAAAATTCAGCATTTTGGGCAAAAATTACAGTAATGAAGGTTTTATTTTTTGCCTTTTGACTTAATTTTACAACCTTCAGATTGAATCTTTGGTCTCATCCATCTGATCCTGATAACAGATTCATTACACAGCTGTTTGCAGCTGTTTGTAGTGTGAAAGAGACACACTTGCACTCCTAAACTCAATACATTTAGACATGACACTCAATAATCTGTAATATGTTTGACACTTTAATCACTTTAGTGTTGGTTCAGCTCAAAGTGAAAGTAGTTTTTTTCAGGACCATAATGACATTTGTATGCTCCAACTGCATGCATGTGATTTGACAATCCAACTCATAAGGTTTGCATAGCTGTAACTGTAGCACACAGTTATGCAGTAGTCCTGGGGGTGTGCCTGGAAGCACATGGGAATTTAGGGAAATATTTATCCTATTAGGGCTCAATACCAATATCCGCCCCAGAGGCAGATACACTGTGCAGTTGTGGGCATTAAACTAATGTCATCTTGGTGGATTGTGATAGCAGGGATATCTTAAATTGTGTTTTTTAAAAACAGGCCTATGTACCAGAGAGGTCAATGCTGGACATTGTAGCATTTAGTTGGCTAAATGCACTCAGAGAAAAATTTCTCACCATGTCAAATTTAAAACCATCTCACAGTGCAACAGTACTGCTAGACTCTACATCTACAAGCTGAATACAGAATGAAACGATGTGCTTACTGAAGCAACAACTCTTCTTCTGTGAACAAGGGCAAACAAGGTGGAGGTAAAAACATGCCGAACAATGGGTTTGAGATGCCATCAAATTAGAACCGTCTAGCTGTGTAAGCAGAAGCCTTGTATTTATCATGTGTCCTCCTGCTTTTATAATGATGTCAGTCTGTGGGCACCTTTAGCCCTAATGACTAAACCTCCACAGGCTTAACCGATGTCACTTGGAGGAACATGGAGGCATTTACTGTGCAATGGCCTGAAATGGTGTGGATATATATGGGAAAGCAGCAAATGTGCACTGCGCTAGTTCAGTCAGGGTTACTTGGTTGCTTTGGGTATTTTTAATTTTTTTTAATGCTCTTTCTTTTAAAATTGCTTTTGCTGCATGCTTGTAACCTCTTGTTTAACACAGCATTGCAATGACAGAGACTGCAGAAATACCCACGTACACTGGGATTGGGACCTGATGCAACATATCTTGTGGATCTAGTGCTCACAGTTGTTTGTTTGCACATTTTCCAGGTTTTCTCAACCACTGTTAATCTCTGTGACTCCCAGTGGCGGCGGAGCATGTGGCTCTTTGTACAAAATAACAAAATTCTTCACTTCCTCTCTGTAATGATGTGCGGCACAGAGGTCTTGCGTGCCCTCTGTGCGAATGAAAAAATAAGCAGAATAAAATTAAGACATCTATCTTTTTACTTGACATGAGCTACTGTGATAATAGCAGTCCTTTAATTTTCTCACCAAATTGTGACATACAGTACGTACTGAGCAATTAACATAAATTTCTGCTCATAAACACACTCGGCTTGATCCACATATTTCCAGTTGAGCACCTGTATGTTTAATTCATTGAGTCTTCTAGATGTCTCAAAAGTCTTTTATTTTTTTGACTGCAGTTGGTTATACGGAGACAATGATGCCACATTTTTCTCAGCAGACTGGAAATCTGCAGAACAAAAGGAAGGCTGTCTGGATTTATAAAAAAGCTTTATCAGCATCTAAAGCAGCAGATCCGCAAATTAGCAGCTGAATGATGCAGGTGACACATTGTTTTTGATTTCTGTGTGTCACTTTCCCTTTAATAGAAAGAAGTAATAAAGAATAGGCAGGCAAAGGCAGGCGCTCCGAGAAATTTTTAAAACGGAAAAATTCACAGCGTGAAACTCTGAACACACATATAAATGAGACGTCAGCTAAAGGAATATTCATTATTAAACCCGCTCGCTGCAAAGTGTGAAGAAGTGCTCATACATGAATAAACAAAATTATATTAAAATGCTAACAAAAAATATATATTCTCCAGTTTCATGAATCATAAAACACTGCGACTTTTTACCACAGTAAACTGCGTGGGATTGTCTGCTGTATTGTTTATGCAACTAATGAAAAATAGTTATTTGCAAAAAAATAATAATAAATGTGCTCCTTTATTTGAATGCAATTTAAAGTCAGGTAAAAGGCAATTGCAGCATCTCAGAATTGAATTTATAGTCAAATCTCAAATGACATAATGTATAACTTCATAATCAGTCACCGTGAGAAGGCTAGAGTAAAAAATTCTTTTTGGTATTAAAGTAAACATAAACAAAGTGATTTGGTAATGCTGGTGTCAAACCACCTACTTATTAAGAAATAATAATGCACACAGAATAACCCTGAGAGAGCCTAACGTGACAATCAGCCAGAGTGATGGATGAACTGAGCTGGATGAGCTGCTGAGGAAATGCACAGTATAAATGCATTCCCCACCAGCTGAAGTTATTTGCTCTAGCATTCACTCGGTTATACAGTGAGTCAGTACGGGGAGCTGAGTCTTAAATCAATCCATTAGATCCATCCATCATCTCCGTATCTCAGTGGGAGACGAACACTGATGGATCTGCTCACATCGACTGGCATTCCACCTTAAAAATGGGGCTTGCTCCTGTGTCTCGAATACGCTCCAGAGTGAAACCTGTACTGTCTGTGTGTGTCTGTATGAGACAGGTGGGGAAAGGAAAGAAAGCAGTATATGTGGTTTTAAACATGGGTGCCTCGATCACTTACTTTTATAGTGTCCTTAGGGCAAAAAAAATATGATCACAACAATGCTGACATACTGTTTGTAACAGCAGTGGAAGCAAATTTCTGATCATTTTGTAACATTTTGTTGACAGAGACCACTTTTTCCTGTACTTCCACATCTGCATGCTTTCCACCTTTCATTCCCACACACATTCACACTCCGATGAACACATCTGGAACAACTCAGGGTTCAATGGCTTGATACTTTGGCATGCAGGCTGGAGTAGTCAGAGATTGAAACACCAACCTTCTGATTGGTAGATGACCTGCTCTACTGCCTGAGCTCTACTGCCTGAGCTCTACTGCCTGAGCTCTACTGCCTGAGCTCTACTGCCTGAACTCTACTGCCTGAGCTCTACTGCCTGAGCTCTACTGCCTGAGCTCTACTGCCTGAGCTCTACTGCCTGAGCTCTACTGCCTGAACTCTACTGCCTGAGCTCTACTGCCTGAGCTCTACTGCCTGAGCTCTACTGCCTGAGCTCTACTGCCTGAACTCTACTGCCTGAGCTCTACTGCCTGAACTCTACTGCCTGAGCTCTACTGCCACCCACACAAGCAATACACAACAGTGCTTATTTTATTATTTATTGTTTATTTTTTTTGCACTTAAAAACACTGCTGCAGCATATTCACAGATAGAACTTGGTCAGGTAACTGTTTGACTTATTTAGTGAATCACAAACACACAACCGTGTCAGCACCATCATAAGTGTCACAGTTTTCAGAATGTTTACATGCGCTGCCACCATTTTGGGCTTGGTGGGGCTGCTCTGACTTTCCCAGTTGGTGGTCCGACTTGAGTGGGCATTCCATATGAAAATTACAACTGGGTATGAACCATCAGAGTGACTGATATATTGATGCAGGAATCATGAGGAAGCGATAGATGAATCAATTCATTTGTGTGCTGTAAACCCAATCTCCACTCTGAGAGGTCAAAGTTCACTTCTTGCATCTGTAATGGTACACTCCCCTCGTTTCAGCTGGGCAAACCCATGGTTGTCCATTCTTTTCTCTCTTTCCACTCTCACTTCTGAGGTGAGAAGGTTACTCTTCTCTGCACTGACCTTAAAGCCAGCGGTCTGCTCTGAACTCTCCCCTCCAAGCTCTCCTCTGTGTGCTCAGCAAGCAGATACACTAAAAAAACAACTTCTAACTGTAGTGATGCGACATCAGAAGAATTCCTGGTTAGCTGGTACCTGCCACTAACCAAGAAAATGGACTGTTACTCCTATAGCTTCGTTCTACTCAATTTGAGCCCTCAATGGGCTTTCTACTAGAGACTCAATCACGCACACACCAGTACCATTTGTACCTTGTGACTGGGTGGGCACCCTGCACCCTGCACCCAATTCACCCACTGCACACTCTTTTGACGTGATCAGAGGAATAAACAGATGCCTGAAGAAGGACGCTGTGCTTCGACTGTGTTTAACTGTGAGCTCAGGGCAAGGCTGGTAAAGTGTGCACATGCACACACAAACACACACGGTGCTTTTATCTATACATAGGCCCTTTTATCTAATATTCATAGGTAATTAATGCATCAGGGCAACCAGGGGTTCGGTATCATGCCCAAGGATACTTGGAGAGGCGGGGCCAGAGATCGAGCTATCAGTCTTCCAATTGACACATGGTTCACTTTACTTAAAGGGACATGCATGCAAAATAATACAGTTTTTGTTAACCTGGCAACATATTGGTTGCATGAGCACACCTTTTTTTATTTGGCTAAAAAATCTCTGCACCTGATGAGGAATTCCCCACCACATGTTCACAACTTCATGCAGCAAAACAAAGAAACACACTCCTACGCAGGGATAGTGATGTGTCACTGAATACATGGAAGCCACCACCGGATGCATTTTGGAACAACAAGTTCACCATAGAAAATGTCCAATAAATAAAACATCCACCTCCAAAAACCATTTATCCCTCAGCTGACAATGGCAGTCATATAACAAGTAATATATTGCTCAGTGCATTTAGACAACACCCTTTAATGTCCGCTGGAAAACCCAAACCTCAAGTCCAAGAGGTATCAGGATGTCTGGCCTGGAAGCGAGGTTGTTTTGGTATCGGGTTTGAGTGTGGTAGAAAAAAATGGTGACCAAATGAGATGGTCTGAGAGTTTTTGCCACTGGGTTTCAGCAAAAAAGGCCACAGAATCAAGGTTTGTACACCTTTCATAGGCCCTTCCATAGCGTATGGCTTATAATCAAAGAATCATTCAGTTAATATGGATTTTAAAAATCCTGAGCTAAAATGATGCAACATTTCTATCACCATCACTCACAGCCCAAGCATTTCCAAACCCTCTGTCCTGGTCCCATTCCCGTACAAGTTTGGACGGGAATTTCAGAGTCCAGGAAGTTAGGAACGCACACTCAGCTGATGTTTTTTCTAATTTCAGAGCAATGGTGGCAGTGGTATCTGCCCAGCTCGTGAATCTCTCAGTCTATCTGTGATGGAAATTGCATCTCCATTTACTGATGATACCTTGGCCTCACTAGCATTGCTATCAGCTGCTGATCCAACTTTTTTTTTCTAGTCAGTAAAGTCAACTCTTCATAGACTCAACAATATGGAGCTATGATACCAGTACTGTACTGTAAAATGGGAGAGGTTGCCACTTTCAAGGTGGCAACAGCTCAGCTTTCATAGAGTACATCACTGAAGGAGAGAAGGTGGTGACCTCTCCTGATGCACTAACAGTTTAACACCTCTGCTAACCAAGGCTTTTCTGTTCTTATAACCAACACAAAACAGTTGCACTGCTGCTGGTGCTTCAAAAGAAGAATATTGTATCTAAATATGAATATGGTGATTCTCTGGTTATGCATTTTGCATCAGTTGGAAAATGTATATTTTGGTTTGGAATCATGGAAATAGACTCCAGAAGAGACACAAGTCTCACACACACTCTGTCTCCCACACACACATACAAATGTTTTTGCTCTCTTTTTTTGTAAATAAATTCTACCTCATGCATATCTTTGAAATTGAGATGTAACTTGATCGTGGTTATGAATGTAATTATTCATTCCTAATCAACAGCCTGGTGTATTTTATGAATTAATGAACTAACAACTTATCAATTGGAGTGCTCAAATTTTTAATCATTTGAGATCAGGTTGATTGTTTAGTTGGTTTTCCTTCAATCAAAGTTGGCAATTCCTATTTGCGAGCACTAATACTGGTGCACAGTAACAGTCAGTCATAACTCCTACATGGAGTAGCCAAGAAATATTTAAAAAGGTAGTGCACCATAAGGGACTTGTATGATAAATGCAGCAAAGCCCTTCTGGTGAAGTATATTTATTTCAGAGCTGCAGCTTCCATGTAGACTCGATTTAAGCTTGACAGACAGAGTGCGCCCGTGTGTCAGCAAATGCAATGGGTCTACATTTTTAGCATGAAAGTTCTCCCTTTGTAGCCATGGGAGTGTTTTGATTGCTTGCTACATACCAGTCCTGGAGATGCATCACTGTATTTCGTGTCTGCAGCTCCACACAAGTGAATAATCAGCAGCTGTCACTTGTCACTGACTTTAATCTGTACACTGGAGCAAAGTACCAAAAGAAGTACCAGAGCTCTTACTTGGGTTGACATGTAACTCAAGTATACTAAGTCTGCATAGGGTGTGAATCTGCAGACCAGTGACAGTCTGTGCTAAGTATGGCGGGGATGAAATATTGAATATGAGGTTTGCGATCTCTCATCTTTTACAATTGAGGGATGCTTTTGGAACAGTCTTGTTTTAGTTACTTAGTTTAGTTACAGTTGCCTCTGAGAAACAATAACTTTCTAAGCAAACAGCCAAGACAGTGCAGGTATGGCTAAGTTTGAGTGTCCATGAGGGGCCCATCCCTTGCTGGAAACCACCACCACTGGAGTGACTCTGAAATGGCTTTGCAATGATTGTGTTCATCCAATTTAAGAAATGTTGGAAGATGTGGATTGTTCACATGTGCAAACCTCTTTCTGTCAGAAAACCTCTTTCTGTAATTGCTGGCAAAACTGCTTCACCCAAGGACAAACTAAAGGGTCTGAATAAATATCATACTTCAGTTTTTTTCCCCTTTTCATGAAATATGAAAAAAATAATCAAAATTCTATTTGTAAGTATGAGGCATTGAATGAAAGTTTAACTGAGACTCTGTTCATTTTAATTGAAAGAAATTAGACTGTGTGGCTGTACTTTGTGAGAGCTAGATTTTGGAGGATAAGAGTATTTTCTAAATGACACGACTGTTGGAGAGCGGATCCAAATGCAGGTTTAATGAACAAAAGACGAGCAAAGCAAAACAGAATAGGAATGAAAGGTAGAAACACTAAGAACAATCGGAGAATACATTGAAGGACACAGGAAACAAGACTATGTAAACACACACAGGGGTGATTGGGGGTTAGACACAGGTGGAAAGAAGATAGAGGTGAAAACAATGAGGGCAGGGCAGATAATCACATAGGTGAGAAAGCAGGAAATAAAACCAAGAGACATTAGAAAACTAACATACAGAGTAAAGCAGAAAACAACCCAAAGATAATGTGATGCCCGACCAGTTTAGATATTTTATTACCAACCAAAATAAATAAATGAATGACTGCACAAAAAGAGAAGGACACCACCTCAGAGCCTTTCTCAGTCCAGCTCTATAAACCGCTGATTAAAAGGCTTAAATGACTACTATCAGTGGTTTGGGGAGTCTCCTCAGGCTAATTAAAGAATACTTACAGTTCATAGTAATCCAAAATATATTAAATAATTATGATTACAATTTTTCCTGTTAAGGCTCTTCAACATGTCCCACAGGCTCCATCAAGGTGATTGCATCAAACGCTCCACTGGCCTCTGTGTTAGATTACGCTTAACTGATGGGGTTAAATAGCAAACGTCCTGTCCTGACGTGCTTTATGGAGGAACTGGGAAGGGAACCAGCTTGCCGGTGAACAGTGGAACATCTGCTTCAGCAGCTACTGCAAATACTCGTGCTCAGATGCTAATCAGGTAATATGTCTAAGAACCTCCATTTTATTCTCATTTAAATGCCAAATATATAAATTTATCAGTGTAACTAAAAACACTAATTATGTGCAGAAATGAGATAATACAGTGATGGTTTTTCCTCATCACTTGTCCATCTGCAGAAATATATGACCTTGTTACTATTAGAAAAGTAGCTGAATCCAAGAGCTATAATAAGCCGGTTACTAGCAGGAGCTGTAAAGTGAGCCCAGAACTAAAGCCCAGGCGAAGGGTGAAGGATAAGGATCAGTCAGCAGTGAGACTGCTCCCTACTGCCTCAGCAGATCTGACTTTCATCAGTCTTTGTTGGGCACCAGCTGCAATGGGAAAATTGAACTGGTGCTCACTTTCATCAGATAAGTGACACTGGAAACCAGTGCGGCCACCAGGCATCGACCTCATATAGATGAATGAAAAACCACCATTAAACAGTTTGCCTGCCAAAACTGTTATCTCTTGTAAATGACTTGTCAGCCTATAATCTCCCAAACATACCTCAAATATATCTTTCTTTTGTGAATGATATCAACTCATTTTGATCCAGAAAGAAAATTTGTGTTTCAAGGTGCATTAATCGTGTTTTGGCAAAGTGACTTTATCCTGATAAAAAGTCTTATTGACATTAAAAATACATTTTCAAGCGAGATCAGGCTGAGAGGGCAGCAGAAAAAAGATATTTGAAGTGGCCAAAAAGAACTGGATTACACTGTAGAGCACAGAGTAGGTACAATAACACATATTCATAAAGATAGTTGTTATTTCTTGATTTTATATATAACCCCCTGTATAGCTCCTGTTGACTCCAGAAAAGCAAACGTAAGCAAAGACATAGAAAACAGACAGAAACATCTTTTTAGGGATCACTGTTTTTTGCACAGCACAGGAGCAGAGGATGTTAGAGCAGGGGAGTGTGTGACAGAACCCGTGGAGAACCGGACAAGCTACTAGCAGAGAGGCCAGAGTGTGAAGAACTAATCGGAGCAAATAAAGAGTCAAATCCAGAGCAGAGCAGCAGAATGGGACGGGGTCCAGACCTGAGGAGCAGAGCTGAGACCCTTCAGACTGAGGAGGAGCAGTGTGGACGCCAGCTGAGCGGCTCCGATGATCGGAGGCAGATACAGAGGAGATGATAAACGTTGACTGTTCGAATATTACAATAATGAATGCATTTAAAATGTGTTTCTTAATAATTTCTTAAAATGTCAAGTCTTACTCAAAATTAGAAAACAAACAGATGAAAACGAGTGACTAAGCTTTTTCTTTGGATCAAAAATGATCCCTCCCTCCCTGTAGGGAGTTTGGAATTCTGGTGGTTGCATTGTTAAAAAAATCTGGATTTAAAACTTGTAGTACCAAACTGGTTCAAGCTACACACATCAGTCATTCAGGCATCCTATGTTTTCTGGCACAGTTGTGAAAAATGCAACAAGCTACCCCAGTGCTGCAAACCTTTACGGCAAGAAGGGAAATCCAAAGCTTCACGTAACGGACACACTGTATGTCTGCAATGCACTCAATCAGCTGAGATGGAAAGGTTGTAACCAGTGCCTAATGAAAATAGAAGTACAGTAGAAGTACTTATACATGTACATTACTGAAAACAATGTATAACTACAATTAAAAGTAAAAATTGGTTAATAACAACTAGACAATGCAGTTCCTCGAACCTTGTCCTTACTGTCAGCAGCCATGGGATCTTCTCAGAGGATCCCCAGCACATATGAATGGAGAAAGGCAGTATCAGGTAGTCGGTGAGTGGCAGTCAGAAACAGTGGAGGCTAAATTAAGATTTGGAAGATCATGAAAACCTTCAGAGACAATACTCATGGGATTACCAGACTGACATATCAAAACCCCCATCTGACTGTAAAAAAGCTGAAAGGAGATTGAGCAGAGTAGCGGCGCACAGTTTCCTTCTGTAGTGAAACTTTATATACAGTGTGAAAAGGTGTGTTTAAAGGGATGAAAAAGAAAAGCCCTCTCCAACTGTCAAGAACGGGGGCGGATCACTTATACTTAGCGTTTGCATTTCAATGGCATGCAGAGTGTTTCACTGGTAGAGGGAAGAATGGAGCAAATTAAAGAAGAGCAAATTCTGAAAGCAAACATCGCAACTGTTGCAACGTGTGTCTTGAAAAAGGAGAAGAAAAGAGGATGATGTGAAGCAGAATAATGATCCTAAATACACATCAGATCCTCAAGAGGCTGAAATTTTTGAGTTAGCCCTCAGAGTCCCCCGACCTAAAGTGAAAATCTGTGGATGCACGATAGCATCTCACAGAGCTGAAAGCTTTTTGCTGGGAGAATGGCTGAAAATCCCCTAAATGACAACTGTATTTGCTCAGCTGCTGCAAAAAGCATTTGCAAACTGCACTTTTGGCGTGTAGGACGCCCAAACCTCAGCTTTTCTGTTCTTTTGAAGCTGTAAAATGTGGAAATAAATACATAATCATGCATAAAATACATTTTAAAGATATGCCATCGTTAACATTACTATTCATCCTTTACTGTCTCAGCTGTTCACAGCATTTCCGACCCTAATGTCCACTCTTTTGCATGCCACTGTAACAGCACACTGGCTTTCTTTCTTTCCGGCCTCCTTGCATATTGCTTCCTCTTGACTCTGTGTATTCAGAGGTCATTCAGCCAGTCCCCTGCTGCTTGGCCTTGTATCTGCCAAGTTCCACTCGGAGTGTCCTTGGCAATACGCTTTTCCCAGGAGATTGTACCCACTCACCCGGCTTATATACAGCCAGCACAGACGTAGGAATGGGAATGGAAAAGATGCCAGTCACCACATTACAAGTCAGTGTACCATCAAAATGATTTTAGTGCAGTTATTTTAAGGTATTTCAAGGATTTGGCATCTAATAAAAAATATAGTCTTATAGCTTTTATTTTTGTGTGTCATGCTTTTAATTAACCCGAAAGCTCTACTGGCTGCAAAAAAAAAAAAAGCAGATGAAAACCTTGGATATTTATTAAAAATGCAGGCCTTCTCAGCAGCAGATTATGATTTTGAAAGCAGGATAGTGAATTATATACCTGCATAAGGCTAAAATTATGGATACCAAAATACCCAGCAGCAACTCTGGACTTATTGTAATATATAAGTAATCTCGTGGACATTACTAACAGTTTAAATGACTGGAGAAATAAAATACTTCACAATCACACAAACTGCAGCTTGAACAAGTATATAACGAGAACGGTAAACAAGCCAGAGTGTGGTCATGAGTGAACCATAATGACAGGAATGCCACAGGCCTGAGGGATAATTGTAGATACATGGAAGATTGCCTGTTTCCCAAGATAAGATGCGTGGGCGAGCTGAATTTTTCACTCAAGACAGTGGGAGAGAGCGAGAGAGAATCTGCTTTCCTACGTGTTCCTAAATGAGGACAACTTTTCAAAAGTGGTAACCTGAAGGTAAAAAACTGTATTTTGCTGAGACTTTCATGCAGCACTAGGTGCATGTTAAGCTTAAAGCCTTTGGGGATTGTTACACATTTTAGACGTTATTATTTAACCCCAAAACACTTCATGCTACACTGCCTTTAATTTGTCTAATGACTCCCTGTTCATCCTGCCATTACCTTCTGCCATCAGACAAACTTGGCAGGTTTCACAGGTAAGTGAGGAATCTTTAGCTCAAAGGACCAAAAGTTGCTCCAGTGAAACATCTGTTGAGATGGTTTGGAGCTATACTTTGTGTCAGATCATGTCATTGGCAATTACAGCAAATTGCATCAGTACACCACTGTGCAGCAGCTGATAGAAGCTACTTGACTGCTGCAGTGCTCGCAGGCTCTGATGAATGTTAACAGCAAGTAATGGCATGATTGGCTACTGACCGGTAAGGCTATAGAATTTCATGGAGCAGGCATGTTTCTGGATTAACAGAGCCTGTTACCTAACTTTCCCATCTCACAGCAGTGCTGCTGGCCTCTGGGCAGTAGTTAGTTTTCTAAAAAATGGTTTGAAATTGGACATTTTCCCACCTAAAAAGAAATGAACAGTCTCTAATTTTTATGGTAGCTCCATTTTAACGAAGAGAGACTCATTTTCATCAAAAATCCAGAAATAGTTGTAAATTGAGTTTCATGTCATTGAGTGAAATAAGTAACCCAGCCAGAATTTGGACTCTTACAGACAGCTGTGAGACACAGATTTCAATCAATCACTTACAAATATCAATTCAACTTGTCGTGTCTGGAGAAAGAGAGATTCTGCGTGTAACCCAATGAGAAACTTTAAGCTTTGGGGTTGTTTTTCTGCCAAAGGTACAGGACGACTTTACCACGTTGAGGGGCCAATGGACGGGGCTGAATTCTGTAAAATTTTGGATGAGAAGCTTCTTCCCTCAACCAAAACTCTGAAGATGGGTCGTGGATCGGTCTTCCAAAATCCCAAAACAAAGAACAACCACAAATCTCCCAAATGCAACATGAAAAGTTGGATCCCTCCAACCTCCTGACCTCCATCCATCCATCCATTCTCTTCCGCTTATTCGGGCCAGGTCGTGGGGGCAGCAGCCTAAGCAGAGAAGCCCAGACTTCCCTATCCCCAGCCATCTCCACTAACTCATCCGGAGGGACACCAAAGTGTTCCCAGGCCAGCCGAGAGATATAATCCCTCCAGCGTGTCCTGGGTCTGCCCTGGAGCCGCCTCCCGGTGGGACATGCCTGATCAGATGCCTGAACCACCTCAACTGGCTCCTTTCAATATGGATGAGCAGCTGCTCTACTCTGAGCCCCTCCTGAATGGCTGCACTCCTCACCCTATCTCTAAGGGAGAGGCCAGCCACCCTTCGGAGGAAGCTCATTTCGGCCACTTGTATTCGCGATCTTGTTCTTTCGGTCACTACCCAAAGCTCATGACCATAGGTGAGGGTAGGGATGTTGATTGACCGGTAAATCGACAGCTCAAATCAAATCAACATGGTCCATTCAGACTCAATGTCCCCAACCTCCCTCAGAATGCAGTTGAAGCTCTGCCGGAGGTGTGAGTTGAAGACAGCGACTTCATTCTCTCTCTAAAAGAGACCAACCAGGGTGCTGTTTTAGCTCACCGGGTTCAGCTGGTGATCCACATGGCAAAAGGTTAGTGCAGGGCCTTGGGTTTGAGTGCTGTTTACTGTGTTGTTCTCTCTGCTCTCTCTCGCTGCTCTCCCGCAGCAAAAATAAAGGCGTAATGCCCCAGAAATTATTCTTTGCATAAAAAAATACAATAATTTCTCTGCAACTAACAGTGGCATGACTCCGGTGTTAAGGGCGTAGGATTCGTTTGCTTATTTGAATTTGCAGTGCCTTCAGTCATACCGCAGCACACAGCCCTAAGCAACCTGACCCTGTACTGTACAGCATAAAGTTTGTTTGCCCGGAGTGAAAATGCTTCCAATTTTTAAGAAATCATCCTTAAAGTCAAACCTGAGAAACTAGAGCTCGTAGCGGATTCTTCTGTTTATTTTGCAGTTTAAACATTTTCAGAAAAATAAGCCCATGCCAGCTGTGAGGGCACATGCTGAACAGGTCAGTCTCAGAGCTGACACAGAGAAGCTCACATTCACACCTGCAGGCAATTTAGATCACATATTAACCTAAGCCCACTGACTGCATGTCTTTGGACTGTGGGAGGAACCCAGAGAGAACCCACGCAGATACGAGGAGAACATGCAAACTCCACACAGAAAGACCCCGGCTGGATGTCGGATTTGAACCCACGACCTTCTTACAGTGAGGCAATAGTGCTAACCACCACACTGCTGTGCTGCCCACAGTGATACTGCATGCATTTATCAAAAATTACTAAATGAGTAACTTTTCTTACAGACCTTGTTCCTCAGTGATTTTCTCTCCTTAAGTTTCATTTGCTCTTATCTTGTCATTTTGCCGCTGCTCCAGCCATGCCTTTATTAGTGCTTTTCGCAGCAGAGTAGTTCCTGCTGTTATGACCTCCCAGGTTGCCGTTGCTTGTTCCACAGCACTGCATTAACCGCTGCCGTTTGCCACTGCGCCTGAACTGGTTTAATTAAATCCAGGGGCTTTAACACCGTCATGAATTTCAAAGAGCACGGGGATAAATGTACACATATGCCAAAAACCTACACTAGCTCGGTCCTGCCAACTAAATGTTTGATCGTCAATAGTTGATATTCAAGCGGTGCACACTAGAGGTCCTGAAATTGAATTTCACATTCTTTAATATTGCTCTGTTCATCAGCATGCATATTAATCATAAAACCTGAATCACTGGATGATTTGTCTCTAATGAACTGTACTACACATCTTTTCATCAGTTTTCCTAATTCCTTTTCTCCTTTCAGGTGCTCATAAGCTGACATGAGACTATATAATTAATTCACTTAGTGTATAGAAGACAAGGCAATCAGTCAATGTGAGAGACACAGTAAGATTAATTCAGCCTTTTTATATTGATGACTGCTGGCTGAATATTGGATACATTAATGAAATTGTTCATAAGCACCGTGGAAGCTACAGTATAATAAATGACTGCAGCACGATGGAGTGCATATATTATTTCTATAGTAGTGATCTTCAAAACAGCAGGGAGGAATATATATGCATACTTTACTGAAACCAAAGCTCGGCTCAATGCTGGAGTGCAACTCTGTGTTTGCTGTGCAGTCTTCTGCATGCCTCCTTATTCTGGTGAGGCCACACAGTTAGATTTTTTTGCTAGCTTACATAATACTTTGCAGCAACAAAAGCAACAGAAGGAAAATTGAATTTCAGTTGATTGATCTCTGATGCAGAAAGCACTTTTGTTCATCAAAGCACCATATCGTCCCGTATATGTCATCCTGTAATGTAAATACAAAGCTGCTGGTGGCTTTT